>VICI01000067.1:0-75248 GCA_019593645.1 Akabosia matsudoensis | reverse complement strand
TCCCCTTATGAATACAATCGTAATTCAACAAATGCTGGGTTCTCAATTTTTCCCAATCATACGGATGTTACCTCATGTCTGCTCATTCAAAAAAGTTGTTTGTTTAGGCTACTTGCTTAAAACAAAACGCCTACATTCGTTTCGATGTTGTATAACCACAACAATTTGAGTCGGGATTTTAGTAGGAGAAGACACGCAGTATATAGGAAGAATAGTAACATAGAATTTAGAGGCAAGCTGCTATATATGGACACGCCAAAGGAACAAGATTTCTCCCTGTTAAAGCAGATTCGGAGTAGTTGCGCGTAACTGTAATCGTCGACGAAGTCTCATTGATGACAAATCAGAAACCTGTTAGTATATTATAATAAGGAATCAGTGTCGTTTTTCATAACGTTTTCTATGGAAGAATAGAAGCAAGGCACACGTGGTGTGAAACTGCCTTGAACGATAACGAGTTCGTTAGAAAGCTAGCATTCTTATGTGTTCGTCTTAAATTCCAACATGATCTCGGTTTGGAAGAGTGCTGACGAGGACAAAGTAAAAATCAGAGGTGGATATACTTCCTGTCAATTCATTTTTGTACGGCTTTCTTATGATACATAAGATGCTGAGAGCCGTTTTTGTCACATGGCGGCAGTTGAAATACTGGTCTTACTTTTCACTCGCTAAAAAATACTGGCATAGCGACCAAGCTTTACCAAGACAACATCGCTTTTTACTGTGCTTTATGAGATGGTTTTCTTTTGGTGGGCCCTAAAAAGCCATGATTTTGTCGTGTGTGTTCTTAACAGCCAGTAATGAAGCTGATTTTTACTACTTACGAGTAACGTTCCATACATAGAATGTGCGCCGTAATATGACGCTTTTTGTTACTTTCCTCTTTTATTAAATCTCGCCCGTGACAAAAATTTCCTGAAGGAATCATTTAGCCAGTTGCGACAAGTATCCTATTTCATAAGTATTTCCTTTCATAGATTGAGGATAGAAATCAAACAAGTGTAAAATAAATTGGTCATAAGAATTTAGTTACAATATTCGATACCTATGAGTCTAGTCAGCAATGAATTCAATGACAGTTTATGTATCAAATGCATTACGTTTGATATCAAGATACTAAAAATTGAAGTAAAACTTCAATCCTAAGAGTTAATTAAACATAATACCAGTTTAAAAGAGGAAAACGAGATAAAAAAAATTGACACGTGCAGGAATTCCTTTGGCTGAAATTTACTTAATACCGTTCGTTTGATGAGAAAAGTTATTAGCCAAAAGCTACACTCGCCTCCCTAGACCGTTGTTTAAGGTGGATTAACTTCTTCACTTGATAATGAAAACATAAAAATTCAACATGGATCAAGACTTTGTTTCGTTTAATAAATAATTTTTGCGTGTTTTCATGAAGCACTTTTCATGGGAAAGATTACCCTGTCACGGTTGCTTGAAACATTCTCTGTTCAGCTTTGTAACTTTCTTTGCCTCAAGTTCTATAAACAAAAGTTGCTGCATCCTCCCCTACTTGTCTGAAGAGATCACATCATGTCACATCAAATAAACTTTTTCGAGGGGCTATTTAGATTATTGGATTTCCAGTAGTAAGTTATGAAACATGCCAACTTCATACACGCGCAAGAAAACAAATAGGTATGTGCATTTCTCTACTTTTACTGTTACGAGTTCGTGCATTATTCATGCTGTTCGTTGCAGTTTTTCTGAAGATATCTTCAATTCATCTCCCATCTACTTTCTTTCCACATGATTAGGGCAGTATATTATTATATGTTACACATGTATAGAATAATTTATAATAGCACACAAAGATTATTTTATTTTGACGGAAACTTCAGCAGTCCAAGGCTCATATGTACGTATTTTTGTTTTTTCAGGGACCTGAGCAACAACCACTTGAGTGCGATTAGGAAACGATCACTACTTGGACCTGTTTCCCTTCGCTCTCTGTAATATTTGTTTCGGCTCAAAAACTATTTTCGGGTTACGATCCAAAGCTAATATCGTGTTGCTTTTTGTGAATTTGTTAACAGGATTCTAGACCACAACCAGCTCACTTGTATTGACGAAGCTGCAATTCGATCTTTAAAGGATTTGGAAATGCTGTAGGTCTCCTTTTGGAGCAGAGTTTTTGTAAAAGTTGACTTAAACCGCCAAATTTATGTTTCTTACTAAATGTCTATTTTAATATGATACTAGTGTGCTGGACCATAACAACCTGACATCTTTGCAACGCGATACGCTAGAAGGGCTGACAAAGCTAAAACATCTCACACTTGGTGACAACCCATTAATATGTGACTGTCATTTGGCATGGCTTTCTACCTGGTTGAAAAACACCCCACGATCCGCGTCCCAAGCTAGATGCAACTCACCATATCACTTGAGAGACAAAACCGTGGACGAAGTTACCGAATCAGAATTCAAGTGTGCAGGTAATTGTACGAAAAGTCGAATGGTCGGCTTATATATTTTTTGTGAGCAAAAATGTTATTATGATAGCGTCTACATGAAGTTGTTAAAATGTCAACTGCAGGAGTAAACGGGCATAATGCTCCCAGAGCCCCTCTTTTCTTTGTTTTATTATGGGGCCATCCATAATTTGTGTAAGGCCTGATAACACGTTATGTGTGCTAGAATAGGGCATTTCCAAGCAGGCTAGATAAGTACTTGTGTGGCATGTATTTTCCACAATGAGATATTAAGGTTTGGCTACCTAGGCATTCGGATTTCTTATCCCAATCTAGAAAAATGAGGAATTCTGAATTGTTCTTTCTAACTCGTAAGCAAAATGCTTTCTCAGAAACTTAAACTGGTAAACTGCTCACGTCAGACGAACTAAAATAAATAAAACGTATTGACAAGAAAAAAATCTCAATGCAATAGTAGATTTGTGTCTTGATTTCAATAAAAATGTCTTTCGTTTTACTTTCTACCGGCAAATGAAATCAGGCGTCATTGAAAGAACATGGAGCAAGTGTGGTGGCGACGAGGAATGTCCACATCCATGTGTGTGTGCGGATGGAGTCGTCGACTGCCGGGACCTGACACTCAAACATGTTCCGGATACACTACCCCATGATGTCATTGAACTGTAAAATTTATAAACTACCATTGATATTATTTATTCGGTAAATTTCAAAAACCCATAAAATTTTCCACCTCTTTTTTACAGTCGTTTGGAGCAAAATGAGATAGCTGAAATTCCACCTGGAGCTTTCACACCGTATAAGAAACTTCGAAGACTGTATGATTATTACTGCAAACCTATGTCAATTCAAAGATGATCCTTTCTGTACAATACATTATTATGTTTAAATGAATTTTTGTAACAGCGACTTGAGCAACAACATCATCCAGAAAATCGCCGTGGATGCCTTCCGCAACTTGAAGTCGTTAACATCATTGTAAGTAAAATCCTATTATTTCGCGAACCCCACTCCAATTGCCAATCATTAAAAACTAAATTCCCACTTGTGAACTTGACTTCTTCGCCAAGTATGACAATACCTTCGGCAACCACCATTTTTTTCCGCTAGTTCACTTCCTTATTTCCTGAGTGACTTAATAATGAATAAAATCTTGTTATATTCTACTCATGTAGTACATCACCAAAACCCTGCTTTTACTTTGTTTTTGCAGAGTACTCTACGGAAACCGAATCAATGTGCTGCCTCCTGGAATATTCCATGGCTTGTCGTCATTGCAACTTCTGTAAGGATGACATTCCCTGTTTTCTGTGGCATGATTTATTACATTTTAATGAGAAAATCTAATTTCCGATGATATACATCTCCCAGAAGTCATTCTCAGTGAATATGAATTCTCCTTTCTTTCTCGAGATCACTTCTGCTTCTGCTCCTGTTGCAGATGGAAAGACAAAACAGTGCGCCTTGTTAGCAGATTTTTTCCATTGTGTTGTTTTCTCTTTTTGCATAGACACATGTCAAGTACTGTTAATTAGCTTAACAATCTGTTAAAAATAGAATACCAGTGCAAATTTGCATACTCACTCCTTCATCAACCCTCAATGACTAGTTGGAGCTATACACAAGAAAAAAACATACAGGATGGATTAGTAAAGGTTTCAAAAACATACTTAGTGTTCTTTCCGGACTCTGAGAGTAGGCGAAAGGCTCGTTGCCTACCCTGTAGAACGAAGCAGCTGAATGAAATGACTTGAAAACGATTAGAAAATTGGTTGCGTAAACACAAATCTTCATTAAAAGACAGTCAGTAAATAAAGAATGTCTCTACTCACGAGGTTGAAATAAAAACCAGGACTGTTTACAGCTACGTGATGATGAGCTAAAAGCTTAAACCGATTGCGAAATGGTGTAATGCCTGCACCCCATGGGGAACTCTGGCATAGTAGCGTGCATCATACGAAACGGATTTTTTCTGCGTTAATCACTTTCCATGTACCGATGGATGTACAGAATCTATGAATAAAAAAAATATCGTTATATGACAAGTTATTAGGGGCAAATTCTTTTGTGTTTCCAGCTGCGCTTCAGACAATTAAAATTGTTAAAATTCTTGTCATACTTTCAGCCAAAACGCTCACGCACAATTATTTTGTAAGGATTTTCTTTGAGAAAACGGTTTATTTTTTTGCATAGATTGCTCAATGCCAACCGGATTACTTGCGTTCGAAAGGACACATTTAAGGATTTGAATAATCTGAGTTTACTGTAAGTAGAGATTTTGTCAAAAGACCGTTTACAGAATTTGCATGAGGAAATAAACACGTGCGTCTACTTTCCAGGTCGTTGTATGATAATAAAATCCAGAGCTTGGAAAATGGGACATTCGATGCCCTTAGAAACATACAAACGCTGTATGGGATTCTCCGCAATTTATTTCTAATAACAATACATTTATTTCTTTGTACAGCTGTTTGAAAATGCGTTAATTTTTATGAAAATGATCTCTTAGGCATTTAGCACGGAATCCGTTTATGTGCGATTGTCGGTTAAAATGGCTAGCTGAGTATTTGCACCACAACCCAATAGAAACATCTGGGGCAAGATGTGAAGCCCCGAAACGCATGCAGAGGAAACGGCTCGCATCCTTTAAAGAGGATAAGCTAAAGTGTAAACGTTTCAGAGTATAGTTCGAAAAGTGCTACCTATTATTTTGCATAATGTTTTACATGTACCTATGGCTTTTGACAGGTGACGATGCCGAAAGTAAATTGATATTTGATGAGTGCTCTGATACAAAGTGTCCTGCTGAGTGTGTGTGTGAAGGGTCAACTGTGGACTGTTCCAATCGAGGTCTGCATGAAGTTCCGAAGGATATTCCGGAACAAGTTACAGTGCTGTGAGCACCCTCTGCATTCCAAAGCTTGAACATAAACATTACGAAAAGGAAAGTTGAACTAAGATATTTTTCTTGTCTAGAAATTTGGCCGGTAATGAGATCAACCGTGTTCGAAATGGCTGGATTCCTACACTGCCCCATTTGCAAAAATTGGATTTGTCTGGTAACCGTGTCTCTGCGATCGAGGATGGTGCTTTTCGCGATTCTCCGTCCCTCGTGGAAGTGTAAGAAACCTCATATTACAACGCGGAAGCTTATGGGCATGTTGAGACCGTTTCTATGTTTTAATTGCTTTCAGTACACTGGCCAATAACAAATTAAAGGAAATCAACAATAAAATGTTTGTCGGTCTCCACAACGTGCGCATTCTGTGAGTTACTACGAAAGCACATTGACCAATTCTAAGCTTAATATTAGTGTATAGCATTGCCTGGATAAAAATTAAAGACACATTTAGACGTTTGAATCCAACTTTTTACATGATTAGGACACTTGGTGACAATCAGATAACTTGTATAATGCCTGGATCCTTCGAGCACATGCCAAACCTCAAGTCTCTGTAAGTTCTCATCTTTCGTTTAACTAAAATATCTAACATCGAAAATTGGAATAGTCTTACTGTCGAAGTTGGGTTTCAACTGATTTTCTTCGGATAAAAACGGGGTTCAACTCCTAGTTTTGGTCTATGATGCTCCTATTTATAACAGCAGTTTAATAGAATCAAAAAACCCAGCTGTCTGACATGGGCAACAGTTTTTAGAATCAACGTTTAAATAAGCGCAGTGTAGTTTATCTATTTGAACTAAGAGATACATACAACAGAAGTAGTAGAATGCTAACTCCCTGTCTTATGTGTTGTAAACGATGCAAATTCTAACTATTGTCAATGTAAATGTTACAAAATGTTCAAGACCAATCGTCTTATAAGATGCAATCTTAGAACGTTGGTCAACGCTAATTGCGAACCATGCCAGCCAAAAGTTTTGGGACAAAAAAGCCTTTTCCTATTTGTTTTGATGCTTACTTTTATCGGTAGCCGGATTATATGGAAAGCCAAATTCGCCAGAGATTTCCAAGGGCTACAACATAGTAAAAATAGTGCCGTTGATATGAAATGGCACCCTGTAAGAGGCTCTGCTCTTTCAGCAATATTTGAAGCCATTTCATATTTGAGTTAAAAATGGATCTGAACGGAAGCTCATCTGTCAAAAAAATCATAGACGAAATTTTTTGGGAGAAACTAGAACATACAACAACATACGGAAGAGTAACAGGTAGTTAGCAGATGGAATATTGCACGCACCAGAAGAAACATAAGAAGTAATTAGATGATTGATAGTGGCACGCGGACTTGAGACCGAGATCTGATTGAATCCTGAGATATCGAAACGTTCTTAAAATTTTTAACGTGAACTGGACAGTTTAGATAAAGTATTTCTAATGCAGTGAGAGTTAGCCTTTTTGCTGTTATATGCGGGTTTTCAGATAACTTTGAGTCGAGTTCACACACGTTATGAAATTATGAGAGAAGCGAAACGTATTTATGTTTTATGAAGAATTACTTGTAAACTCTTTCTTTTCTTTCAGAAATTTAGACGGAAACTCTTTCATCTGCAACTGCCATTTAGCTTGGTTTGCGGACTGGCTGCGTCGGGAAGAAGCCATTCTAAGTACTGATGGTCCGAAATGTCATGCTCCACTTCGGCACAAGGACTCTTTAATTCGAAGTCTTCCACCCCATGAATTTCGATGCACAAGTAAAATATACACAACTTCATTTCGTGACTTATTCGGAACTTCTACGTAATGTCAATAATCTGTCAATATTTTACAGGTGACGATCGGGGCTGCTTAGGAGAGGGTTATTGTCCACCACAGTGTAATTGCACGGGGACTGTGGTTTGGTGTAGTCGGGCCAAGTTGCGAGAAATTCCCACTGGTATTCCAGCGGAAACATCAGAACTCTATTTGGATGTAAATGAAATTCAAAGAATCGATGTAAACCGAATTGGACATCTGAAATATTTGACGAAGCTGTGAGTGAACACGATTATAGACAGGAAAGTTTTCTCGGGGGTTTTTGAAGTACAGTATACATCTTTTCTTTCAGGGATTTGAGCAACAATCAGGTTTCAATGATTTCTAATCTTACATTTGGCAACTTAACGAAACTTTCAACGCTGTAAGATTTTATAAATAGAGCTACATTACAGTCGCAAAGGGAAATTTAGAGTTATTGAAACCTATTATGTTACTGTTTCAGCATCATAAGTTACAACAAGTTGCAGTGTATTGAACGAGACGCTTTCGCGGGGCTCGCGTCGTTGAGAATTTTGTAAGAATTCGATTTCTAGATACGAATTTTATAAATTTCTAAAATTCAAACAATCGATTGAACATATTAGGTCCGTACATGCAAATGACATTTCGATGATACCTGAAGGCACGTTCCGAGACTTACGCTCCCTCACTCACTTGTAAGTTTTAAATGGAAGTTTTAACTGTTGAGGCCCTTTTGCTTTTACCTCCTTGAAAATTTTTTGCATTCATTAATGCAGGGCACTTGGTGGAAATCCTCTGTTTTGCGATTGTGGTTTAAAGTGGCTTGCTGACTGGGTCAAACGTGATTTTCTCGAGCCGGGAATAGCGCGGTGCAGTGAGCCAGAGACGATGCGAAATAAACTTTTGCTTACAACACCCCCCGGGGACTTCGAGTGCATTGGTAAGGATTTAACTAGCTAACCGGTGTTGTAAAATCAGCACGATTAATGTTTTCTCGCTTCCAGATAACGTGCCGTCAGCAATTAAGGCGAAATGTGATGCCTGCTTTACATTCCCCTGTGCCAACGGTGCATCTTGCGAGGCCCTAGCTTATCGAGATTATCAATGTAACTGTGCTCCAGGTTATCACGGCCGTCACTGTGAGCAAGTTATCGACGCTTGTTACGGTCAACCGTGCATAAACAGTGGAACATGTCGTGTCATGGAAGAAGGACGATTCAGCTGCGCCTGCCCGTCGGGATTTATTGGCCACCGGTGTGAAATTAACGAGAATGATTGTGTCAATCACAAGTGTGAAAATAATGCCACTTGTGTGGATCTCATTGGTCAATACAAATGCGAGTGTCGACCAGGTTTTACAGGTAGAGTTGGCAGAATTCGACTGGTTTAAAAACAGAGTTCATGCCATTAACAATGTATTGCTGTCATTCATTATAGGGGACTACTGTGAAACAAAAATTGCATTTTGCAGTAAGGAATTCAATCCGTGCAGAAACGGGGCAAAATGTATTGACCACTTTTCTCATTATACATGCGAATGTCCATTGGGATTCCAAGGACAAAATTGCTCTGTCAATGTTGACGATTGTGTGAATCATTTATGCCAGGTAAGCTTTCTTCAGGTAGTGATATAAATTTAATGGTAAAGATTTGATTTGGCAATTGTGTAATTTGTTTTGTGTAGAATGGCGGCACGTGCGTAGATGGGATCAATGAATACACATGTCATTGCACAGAAGAGTTCAGTGGAAGATATTGCGAAGTGCTTCCAAGTGTGGCGATGCTTTATCCAAAAACTTCACCGTGCCAGGATAACGACTGTGTTCATGGATTTTGTTTTTTACCTCCGGATAGTTCGGACTACACGTGTAAATGCACTCCAGGATATTCAGGTAGTTTGCACTTCATTGACGTGAGTATGGAGTACACCGGATACAGCTTAATGCACATATTTATCAATTTGTAACTGCTTGTCGTAGGAAAACGTTGCGAAATTCTATCAAGTGTGAGCATCGCAAGTAACGGGTCGTGGGTGGAGATGGAACCGCTCAAGACTAAACCAGAAGCCAACATCACAATTGTTTTATCAACTTTGGAACAGAATGGGGTTCTTCTTTACAACGGGGAAGGACAGCACATCGCCGTTGAATTGTTTCTTGGTCGAGTTCGCATTAGCTATGACGTTGGCAACTACCCCGCGTCCACTATGTACAGGTAATAGCGGTTGCAAATGGTATAAGATTAAAGATGGACGTGCCAAAAAGCTACGAATTTCTAACGCGTGAACTTTGTCTTCCAGTTATGAAATGATTGCGGATGGGGAAGAGCACACTATTGAGCTGTTAGCAATCAAAAAGAACTTCACAATGCGTGTGGACAAAGGGAAAGCTCGCTCCATAATTAACGATGGAGATCGGGACTTACTTAAATTAACTACGCCATTGTATGTCGGTGGTTTACCGCCAACTGTTGCGTCCACAGCGTTGAATCAATGGCATTTGAGGAACAGTACATCTTTCCATGGTAAATGGTGCATTCTTGATATTGTACAGATATTGAAATGTTAGGGGTTGCTAAGTTTAATTGTCCGCTTCTAGGATGTCTCTCAACCCTCACAATTAACAGCAAACGAGTGGACTACACTAACTCTAAACGGCAGCAAGGCGTCGTTCCGGGGTGTGCTGCTATCCAAGGCGAGGAGCCAGTCAGCAAAGACGTATCAGCTGCCCAAATCCAGTCTACTTTCTCCACCAAAACCAAACTCGTTAAGGATGTATGCAAAGATAATCGTTGCAAAAATGGGCGATGTATTCCAGCGAAGAATGGGAAGGACTATGCTTGTCGTTGTACACCTGGCTTCGGTGGCCGATTTTGTGACGAAGGCATGGATTTTTTGAACTTCTCCTTACCTAGTACATCATCAATGCAATATTTACTTTATGGCTGTACAATAATCTAATCTTTATTTTATTTTTACAGCGCCAACTTGTAAAAAGGAACAATACAAAGACTACTATACCGAGCACGGGTGCCGATCCCGACGCCCCTTAAAAATTGCAGCCTGCATCGGCAGCTGCGGCGATACATGTTGCACCCCAAAGAGGTCGCGTCGACGACGAGTGAGATTGATTTGCAACGACGGGACGCGCTATACCAAAGATGTAGAAATAATTCGAAAATGTGCATGTTCCAAAAAATGTTACTAGGTTTTTAGAAGCCCACATTTTATTTTACAAAAGAAACACCGAAACCATTTTTCGTAGATACGTAAGAATGCAATTTTTAAAAACATACCTCCAATTTTACAGCCATTCGTTTTTCATAAACTGGCGAACAAACATTGCAGCTACAGATATTATTTTGCGTTGCAAAAATAGATAGAAGAATCATTTTTTATAGACAGAGTAATTCCAAAGTCGCCATAATTGTATTAGTTTTGAAAGATGTGTGCATATCCTTTACCGACAAAAAAAATTGAGCAACTCCAAATGTAAAATATTCGTGTGTCAAATAAAAGGAGCCTTGTTTTCATTTTGAATCGAAGCACGCCACAGGATTCTTTTGTTTACCTATAACCAAAAACTCTCTTATGCAGCAGTTTTTTTTTACTTATTTACGTTTTCTTCTGCAAACTCCAAAATTTGACAAAAAAACGTGAGCTATTTTTTAGGCTACACCGCGAGAGTAAACAGAAAAAAATCTTTCTAAAAATCAGCTATCATACTGTATTACAAACGAAAAACAGTAAGTATTATACATTAAAAGGAAATAAGTATGTATTTGTTGTACATATTATGTAATATGTCGATATGAAAAATCGTTACTTTAATCTCGTTGATTGTAAACAAAATAAGTAAAATCATTTGAATAAAACAAGAACAAACGCTGTATTAGTAAATTATCTTTACTAATATTTTTAAATGTTTAAATACTTCGTATAAAAGCTTACTACCTCTCATCATCTCATCATGATATGTATACCAGACACTTAAGTTGGATTTCGTTTTGCAATCAGACTTCCATTTTTGTATGCTATTTAAAATCATGTTAAGTTGCAAGAAATATGTATTTTAGATGTTGTTAGTAGATAAAACAAACTAAGAACGAAAGTCACGCTGTTAACATTCATTAATAAAAGAAATTTATACAAAAAGAAAGTTAATCAAAGCTTTATCGGGTAATGTTTTTTGTCCTTGTTTGAAGTGTAAACGTTTTTGAGGCAAGCACACCGGCTTCCTAGCGAACTATTCTAAAAACAGTGGGATAGAAACTTGTGCGAACAACTTAATCGCCTGGTTCACCACAAGGAAGCTCTCGCTCGACGTTTCATTCAACATCGCCTTTGTCTTCCTTGCATTGGCATTATGCATTTAAGTGCCATTGGTTTAATGAAATAAACTAGTGGAGGACAAAGGATACAATTTGCTACCTGATGACGATACAAACTAGAGTCGGTAAAAAGTGAGAACGTATGCGTACATTGTTAAGTTATATGCCATGCTATGATTATATCATGTCTGTTAATGTACCCAAATGTGCTCATTATATCATTATATCATTAACTTCCCTCATTGACGAGCATTCAAACCCAGCGAGAGAGAGAGAGAGAAAGAGCTAGTAGGAAGTTTAGTGAAGAAAGTTTCTTCTAATTTTCTCTTGGAAGACAAACCGTTATATGTTTGCGGGGAAAATTGTAATAGAAACTAATGATGGTGTGAGCAGCTTGAGGGAGAACTATATATGCATGTAAGTTGAACATGTTAAGCAAGGATGTGTTTGGATTTTGCAGACTATTTTAACACATCTGGTGGCACAGCATCAAATAGAATTATGATGAGAGAGTTGAGAGACATTCATTTCTGGGAAAATCCTTGCCAGGTAGTCGCGAACCTATAAAATACGAATTACATTGGGTCCGATAGTTGTGCTAATTGGGATTTGATGGACGATAAAGAATCTCCGAGGCAGCATATGTACACCACTGGAGAATGATGGATAGAGGAAAAATATTAGATGTCTACATTTTAAAAGTTTCCTCAGCACAGCGCTATACTCATCACAGAGTACAGCCTTTTTAAACGAAAGTTAAGGAAAAATACAGAAATGATTTTTCATAACGGCTTTCAAACGCCATCACGGCGTTTACGATAGTACAAACAATCCCAAGGCAAATATTTATAATCTGTTGTATAGTGACATGACAATTTAGCCTTTTCACGACTTTCTAGGGGAAAGCGCCAGTTGACGGACAAGTTGAATGGGATGACACACGTTCTGATTTTGATTATTGAAATAGAAATTATTAGCATAGAAATTGCGTCATGATGACGGCTGCTGGCCAGACAAAACGAATCGTTTCTTTTTAGAATAATATTCTCTCTTGGGAACCACAAATGTTTGGGACAAGGAAAAAGTTTTTGCGTTCTAGAGCTATTGAATGGAGTGAAAGCCCATAGAAAACATTTTTTTCGGGGGATTGTCCACGCAAATCTGGACATGAAACAGACATCTGTGGACAGGAATCTCATCTCCATATGAAATATAAAACTTGCTATCCGTCACACAAAGACTGACCGTATCTAAGGATAGTTGCTACAGTGAACGCGTGAATGGCTTGACTTAACTGTGAACAAAATACCATATTATAATTTCTCAAATAAAATATCATAAATGTAAAGCGGATGTAGGGAATACCACCACTGAGCTTGCTAAAACCCTGAACATTTTATCAAAAAATATTTTATAACAATGCGGAGGAAGAACGTGCTATGAAATTACTTCTGAGTAACAGATTAGTTGAGTGGCTTGATTACCTCAGAGGTACTATAGATTTTTGTAAGATAACAGCTGGCCATACAACTGGACACTGGAGACTGGACTAAAGTTATTTTATGGAGAAAATGCGATAAAAATTGGTTTCACTCAAAGGGCACCTTGTTTTTTGATGTTCCATCTGTGTTGTATGTCTTTCGTTTCCACTTTGGGAGATGCAACCCAAAATACGAAATAACAATCAAATCCTCATTTTCTTACAAACTCATCCTGACTTACAATTAGAGGAAAGATAGAGTTTCCCATTTACAGCTATTTTCCCGTAATATCATAATCACGCCAGATGCGGACGGCCAAAATTACACGAGCACTAAAATTACACACTAAACAAAACAACAATTCTAGTAAACAATTTTCTTTGTATTTTCTTTGATTTTTAGTTCATTTGGTATCTAAAGAGAAAGCGAACTGGATGCATATGCTCGCATTGGGGAAAGTAGGATTTCCTCTTCTTAAGCAAAAGCATAAATATCTATTCGTCGTGTAATTTCCCTTCTTTCTTCCAAACATTTTGAGAAAATACCAATAGCATCCAAAGATTATGAAATTTTCTTATTTATGATCAAAACCTGTGCTAATTCAAGACAATTGTGTTTCAAATACTTCCACTTCCAACCTCCTATCTTTCACCTTACTTTTACTCCTGCTTTAAATATTACGCAATAAGAATGGCTACCTTGTAGCCAACAATTGATTGTGAAATGCATACGCTGTTGAAAATATGTTCTTCTATGATTTCTTTCATATTTCCATTGGTCGCAATATGTTCCAGGCAAAAAAGGTATTTTCTCTGTCTCTTTCACCGTTCCGTTCACAGAATATCTAATGTCTGATGTGTTGGTTGACTTTTTTTAACCTTCATTTTTATTCCAAAACATTGCTTAGATATCTCTTCCACTATCCGTTGGCTTTTCAGCCAAGTTAAAAGGACTTAGATTACTGGCGTAGTTTCACCCGTGAGACCAACAATCTCCTTTGGGATATGTGAAAGCTGAGGACAAAAATGTTTGGAAGGTACACAGGAGGCGACATAAAAACAGATAAGACAAAAATACACCCACATACTTGATTTCTTGAAATTATATATGATCAATGGGCTGTCCCATTTGGTTATTATTTGGATGCGATCCTGACTTGAATTTGCAACTATAAAACTGGTATTATTCAACAACTGTGACCACAAAGTGAACAACGTCACCCGTCTCCTCAAGTGCATATAAAGAGCACATTTTCACGCAATCCTGGCCAGCACTTTACCCTAAAAAAATGGAACTCACTTTCCGTGCTACAAAAGACTTCGCCCCAACCCTTTTGCCCCCAAAAAAATCTTTTCAACCTACGCAATACTTGTTCTGAGGAAACACACACGACATAAAAAAAAGTGTAATTGATTCTTGAGTTACCCCGAGGAAACAAAAAAAGAAAAGAAAGAGAACGAGAATAGTTATTTACTTTATAGTCTGCACGTAACCACCTGAGCTGACTATAAGCCTCTTTGCGACAGTGTTAATGGCATTTCAACATTCGATATTTTCTTTCATTCAACCTTTTCTACACTCTGGATTAGGAGCACTTTCTTTTTCATTATCACAAATAATTTAAAATGTCACACATTTTTACTTCCTTTCAATCCCCTTGATTTTTTAATAAACGTGCCCTCCCTGATACAATGACATGCATATTCATTGACTTTTTGAATAAAAATCACCTATTATACTGGAAATTTTTTTAATAAAAATCCTAGCAAATGAAAAATTACCCAAGTTGTAAAACCCAAAGAAACTTTTAGGTTCATTTAAAGGTGAAAGATTTTTTTTCCAGACAAAAACAAATATTCTGCTCATTTTTCATCTGATATTAATACAAAAAAAGAAAAAAAAACCTATGCTGAACAGTTATAATAATATCCGTAATTGTATGATTTTCATCATAAGCAGCACAATCTTCTTCAATATGCCACATTATAGATGTGATTCCGAACGGTAAAAATTAGTTTTCAAATGGGCCCCAGAAAAATTAGAAAAAATTATATGAAAACTTTTGTTCCCTTTCATTTCCATGTGGTGTCATTTGAAACAAACAGCCGTTTCTCTTTTTTTTTGCATAATATCTCCGTGCATTTATGTAAATCTTGGAGTTGCACAAGAGAGAAAAAAGTTATTTTTTTGTCAGAACCGTCATATGGTCAATGAACACACATTTTTTCTTTAACTCTTGTCGACTTTCCCATTTTTTCAAACACTTACCCCTTTTTAGTTTTTTACAATGAGTGGAAACAAAGTAGCACCCTAAAGGATGCTAATGAACTCCCTACCAATTTATTTCACGTCATCTCGTCCTGTTCTCTTTTCGTGTAATTTGCTTTAAAAAATGTTGACTTTTGCAATTGTTCATTATGCTACGATAACGTGTTTCTTCATATTTATTAAAGAACTGTGCTTGTCAAGCATGGTTTTATTATCTTTCCACGCATGGTTATTTTTATAAATGGAGTCGAATTGGATTTGAAGATTATAAATAAATAAGTGCTAAGAAAACAAGTCCAACGTTACAATTATGTATGCATTCTATATTTGTTGCAATTGGGTTATGCTCAATTCTCAATGGAAATGTTTATCAATGTGTACTGTTTTTCTTGGAATGAGTATGTAAGGAACGAGGAACGAAAGAAAATGGTGCATGTTATAGGAATATGTTGACAGGACAAACTTGGAAACGACAGGGAATATGTTTGCTATTGTTTTGGACGTCTACTTATATACCACTTACAAGGGAGGATATATGAGGGTAAGAAGATAATACTGGTATTAATACTATTTTTAGTGTCAAGACGTAGGTACTTGCTGCTTGAGGAGTCTACAGCAAAGCGTATTAAAGTGGTCGAGAGATATATACTCAAAGAATAAAAATATGTGAGTATGTTTCTTCTTTTTATTCCAGTGACGGTGGTTGTTATTAGGATGTGAAAAGATGGTTCCTTGCTGGAAAAGAAGATCCACGATGGAGTAAAATGATGGACTGAAGAGGTCCTATGAATGGGGAAAGTTTAGGCAATCCAGAAAAGAAATAAGATGTAAGGCGACTTTTATGTCGGCAACAAATCACATCTTCAAATGGAAAATGGAATTATATCATTTCGATGAGAATAGGCGAAACTCTGTAGAGTATTAAAGAGACAATAGGACTTTCCACCGGTTTTTATGCTTTTCTTACTTTACGCAGAAGGCGGCAGCGAGCCAAGTACATATAAGTATATACGTTGGTCTTCTTCTGAGGACTATGGTTACACCAAAAAAAATGCAAACATGTCGTGGAAAATGGTCTTCTCTATTTAAACTACCAGCTGAGAAAATGTTACCATCAAAAAGAGAAAGTCAAGGGAAGCACAAAACTAGTGGAGTATGTTAACTTGTTCCTCTTTGATACGTATCATTGTCATTGGATACCTATCCACAATGTTCATATCATCATCCCTCTTTCAACTTGTTTTAAAGCTCATCCTTATAAAACATAAAAATAACCAAGGCAAAAAAAACTTGCCTTATGATATGTGCTCAAGAATGAAAAAAATGGGTTTCAAGCGGGAAAGGCAACGACTTTCTCATAAATGTTCGCAACTTTCATGTAAGAATGTACCTTTTTACCATCATTATCCTTTCCCTTTTTACTAAAAAAGGATGTACATCAATGCAAGGCGATATGTAATGCCGTAAGTTCAGAAGTACGAGTATTTTTACCAGATATAATACCAAATATATATATGCCAAATAAATAGCGGGCGAGATAGAGAGTTTGAAAAAACTCTTTTGGGAACTGAATCATTGGAAAAAATAACTGTAAACTTGCCTCTATCAAGATCCATAATAATGCATATAAAATTGAACAAGAATTTTTATGTCTCTCCTATTATTATACCAAATGATTGTATGTTTGAATAGCTAACTTGCACATAAAACTTATACTCGTGAATTCATGCGTCCCATATAGACAAAACCGAACTATATGAAAAGGATTGGTTCCTTATCAAAATTGAAATACAGTCAAATCTGTATATTAAAGGCAGTCCTATAAAAGAACCTGTCTAATAAAGGTATCGTTCCTGTCGCCCAATCTGTATTTACCCCATGTATTTCCCAACTCTATAAGAGACATGCTCTAGTAAAGGCACTTTTTTTTTGCCCTTGGATGCCTTTTATAGACAGATTTGACTGCATTTGTGAAAGCCGGCTCGTTTCTACGTACAGCAAACAAAATCATTATAGATTAGACTGCAAGGAGTGAGGTGTAGCGTAGCTACTAGTTTCGTTGATTTTTATACACCTAACATAATCATTCCCATGGTTCTTGATCGTTTTCATGTTCGCATGCTACACTTATTTCATTTTATCATCACAAGATGGATAAACGTCTGTTGCTGCATGACGTGGGCACAGGAGTCGAGTCGAAAAGAAATGCTATCACCTGCTGTTTTTTTCATTCTGTCGTCAACTTTTTTCGTAAGTTAGGTAGCGAGAGGATAGAAAAGTTGCTATAGATTGATGGTTTTCAAATGTAGACGAAGGATGTATTATATAAGTAGCCACTTAGCATAAAAAAATCTATGAATAGTATGTACCCATATTCGTATCGGTAACCTTCAATACTAAGTTATGTAAATGTTCTAAATTTTATCCAATAACTTTCTAAGCTCAATAAAATTTCTGATAAAGCTATAAGCAGACAGACAGACAAGCAGCACAGTAACCGCTTTCACTATTTTAATATAATGGAGTAGATTCTGATCAAAACCATTTTCCATTCTTGGTAGTCATCATCATCATCATCTAAACAACGTATCAATTTTCTTTTCAGTTTTAGTATCAAGAGTATGGAGGTAGATGTAATTTTTTTACAAACGTTGTCGGCTGTAAAAAGCAGCTAAAACGTCCTTTTTGCGGATGCATAGTATCTCCACACTAGTATGAACATGTCTTTCAAATACAAAGAGTAATTTTCGTAGATAAATCCTCCCACAATATTATATTTTTTGCCCAATTTTCCTCCATGACGAGACAATCATCATCATCGATACGAAAGAGAAGTTGGCTGAGTGTGGAAGGAATATTAAATTTGTATGAGAGATCAATGTTTCTCGTTTTCTCGATGGTTACACGGATTCTTTCTTGATCATCAAGAATTGAAAATGATACTCCAATCCAACCGTTTTTTTGTTTGTTTTTCTTATTGTCGTCATCATTCAGCTTCGACAAGAAACAATTTTGCGTCGATTTTCATTCGGAAGTTTTATGCTCATTTATATTGACGTACACCAATAGACTGTGTTGGATTAGACGTCGTAGCCATTGTTCATATTTTCTTGAGATATACATATTCTTGAACGTATAGTAAAGTGAACTTGAAATGCGGAAAAGCAGTTTTTGCTTGTGTAACAATGTACATGGTACGTTTGTAACCATAGTTTTAATGAGGTTGAGGTACAGTCTCCGATTTTGTGAATGCAATTTTGAAAGAGATTTAAACGGCGATTTATCCGATAAAGCCTTTATTTTCCCTGTAAAAACTGTCTCTTATTTTACCATAAGTGGAGGGGTGCCCACTCGTTAGCCTCGAAATTCTTCATGGTTTCCATTTAAAATCTTGTGGTTTTCGTTTGAAGAAGTGTCCCTAAAAATCCTTCTGTCCTTGTAAGCCCACTCAGCTTTACATGAAATCTCGTCAATAAAGGCTCATCAGGTCGTGTGCGTGTGTGTATGTGTGTGGGCAAAAACTAATATCGCTTTAGAACCGGCCGATGTTCTCTACTGATAAGATGATGACAAATGTTGACTCGTCTCTCTAGTTGCAAGATATTTTCCAGTATATTAACGACACCCTAGCCGGGAGCATGTACACCCAAAGACAGGAATGAATTTGCGTAGCAAAAGGATTTATTTAGTGGCAGATTTGTTCCACAACAACCCTTTTTATTTCTCCTACAAAATAACAGTATCAGTTTAATCTGATAAAAAAGGCACCACTATTTTTTACAACAAGTTTGTGTCTCGTTGCCTCTGTCGCTCCAACACAATTTCTCCGAGACTTCATTTTTAAATGGTACTGTGCAACTAGCAATATTCGTTCGTAGAATACACTTATTTATGTGACAGAGGTCAAACCATGTTTATTTCACATTTTTCCTAATCAATGATCTGCGTTTTGGAAACGAACAAGGCGTAGATAAACTTCATAATCAAAAAACCCCTTATTTCATTATTCCATTATGCTAAACACCAAGACCAATTTGACTTCGGTGACAATGTGAAAACAAAGCAGGACTTTTTTTTGGATATTGTCCTCAGTTAGTACAGGATTGTTTACAGCGTCAACATTCAACATTTTGGTATTTAAGTACAATCATAGTGGGGTTTGATCTTAATGATGCTAATGAAGTGCGCTCCAGGGAGTATTTTAAAAGTTCTTGTGTGGAGGAAAATGTAACCAGTTGGTATAACAAATGTGCGAAACCAATGGTATAGGTAGTTAGCTATCCCTTAGTTATTTAATGGACATCAGGGGCATGATATGGAAACAAAACGGAGAAATATATTGGGTTCAAGTTCAAAAGGTGCGGATCTCAGAAATAAAAATTGAAAGGCGGAGTTCTAAAATAAACTGCCGTGGACAGTTCGCTAACCGGACATTCATCGATATTGATAGGGAAAATAAATCTACAGGGTTGGACACATTTACACATTGCTATTGTAGGCGTAATTGATTTTTTTTTTTGGTATGGTACAAAAAACATTGGTTATAATTTACTTACAAGTTGAGATATTTTTTGTCTAACACTTCCCCGTCAGCTCAAGTTAAGCTAGCGTGAAATATTTAGGCGTAGTAGATGATCTCGAAATGTCTTAATGGAGTAATATTTTTGTAATGTAAGATGCTTTAAAAGGCGAAAAAGTATTTTCGTTGTTATGGTTGTCACGTCAACTTTCCCCGACGAATATTACTGCCAATCGTGTGGAACAATTTTCTTTCGCTACTTACCCAATTCAGCCTTAAACACTTTGTACTGGAAAACTTCTTAGTTTCTCATTTACCATTACAATGTCTCTTCTCTTTTGAGATATCTATTAAAAGCATAATTATTAATCTTAAATTTAAGAAAGGTTTTTAATCTGAGCATGCTTACTGGCGTGGAACAAAAAGGCATTTGTATGAGTGTATATTGCCAGCGGAACATTAAAAAATAATGATACATGTTTAATGTGCTGGTTGACACCAGTCATCCTTAACGACTAGGAAAAGTCATGTAAATAAGCGATACGTAAAAAGGCAGAGAGAGGAGCAAGAAGCCAACCGTAGAGAAATTCTCAATGATGAAATTAAGTGCTTTTCTAACTAAAATGGTTGTTGAGACGAGATCACGGTGGCTGCGGGAGAGTTTCTGTTTCATCAATATCTCTGGTCCTAAAAACAAATCCAAAATGTTCTCTTGGGGTTGTAATCCAATTTGGCAATTCAATCACGGTATCAAAACCAGCCTTTCTACACTTTTTGGGAGCCAAACAGCCCCCATAGCAGGTTTAGCTTTTATGAATGAAAAAAGAGAAGGAAAGCTGGG
Organism: Akabosia matsudoensis; assembly: GCA_019593645.1. NCBI lineage: Eukaryota > Metazoa > Arthropoda > Collembola > Entomobryomorpha > Paronellidae > Akabosia > Akabosia matsudoensis. The sequence goes on along the minus strand of VICI01000067.1, from coordinate 54,694 downwards.
TTTTATTGAATGAGACATGTGAGCAGTTATTCAACCTTTTGTATTTATTGTTTGTTATTATTATATACGGTTTTCCCTAACAAAAAACATTGTTTCTCTAAACTCTGATACGGATATTTTAGTGTCATTTTTGCAATCGTCCAACCTGATATTCGTGCTGAAAATAAAATGGGGTAAGAGTGGTGTGTGATCTGATGATTGAATAAAATTGTATTTATGAAAAAAGCTCATCGACATAAAGGATTCTTCAATGGTTAGAAATCCTTTGAAATTGTGTTTTCTAAGAGATTACTCTTGATTGTTATAGTTGTTAGGAGAAAGCTTCGTCATTCCGGAATTCCTTAGAGAAGCGCCAATAATCCTTCGGATTTCGTCAATAATAGAAATTCCCTTTCCATATACCATATTTTAATGGCCGCGTAAGTTGCGCGATTTTCCAGCATTAAATGTTTTCTCCACATACATACTCCACTGGATCATTAATTGTTAAAACAACAATACATTATATTTTTATTTTTGTCTGCAGTTAGTAGCATTGTCTCCTCCAGCGTCTCACAAACGTGCATTTCGTAAGTTAAAAAATTCCCTCCATGTCATGAAATAATTTTCAGGAAACGATTTCCCCAAATACAGTTTATTGTAACTGTTTTGTACATTTTATTGTTTACTTGCAGCCAAATTTCATCACCTTCTTTCCATCGAATTACATTTCCAACGATAATCATCCTCGGTTTCCCAGCTAAAAACGTTCGAGTAATCATGATTAATGAAATAGAGTAATTCTGTATGTGTCTATTAGAGCTCTAAAGCAAATAACCCAAAGTCTCTCATACATCGGTAATATTTTGCTGCTGGATTTTTTATTCCACTGTTGAAAAAAGGCTTGGATATTGCAGACGATAATGATATCTTATAAAAGGAAAAATCACGAAATGGCAAACTTGTAAATACTCAGTAGACAACGTTGAACGTATAACTCTTAGATAAAATTGTCGTTTAAATTGGAGCGCACTTGAGTCTATATCAATTCACATGTTTTCATCCGAAGTAATATATATTGAGACCTCTCTCCCATTTTTGAGTGATGATAGAATGTAGAATAGAAAAAAGGAATCTAATGGCTTATGACTTTTGTGAGCTTTGCTTAAGTGTGAGTGTGTGCATTTTGGGGGCTAATAAATAAAGTTTTTCCTTCAATATTAATCTAACTAAATTAACCTACTCTGACTTTTCATACAGTAATGGTTTTTGTTCCAGTCGAAGGTTTTGCTGTGCTTCCCTCGAAAAAAAATCAGCCAGCCAAGAATCAATCTATTTAATTGCATCAACTTTTTAACTTAATCAAGAGTCAGCAGAAGCGAAGAGGGATAAAGTGAATAAAAAAAACTTTGTATGGTAGGGCTAGGGTTCACGGTACATACAATTTTGGTACTTGGGGCCCATTTTCAAATCATTTAGAATAAATGATGATATCATCGTAGTATTTATTCTTGAATACTTGAAAACATTCAAAATAATCTAGTTATGAAGTAATACATCCAAAATCCCCAAATAGTAAGGATTTCAATACCTATCTTTGCCAATTTTATCTTTCTCCACTGGAATAAATTGGTTTATATAATTGTTGTCGATCTTTGTCCTAAGTTGATTAGTGAATACTTTATCAAATTGGAATATGACAGAGATAGTTGGAATTATTTTCTCTTCCTCTTCGCAAAGAACCAAGTGTGTGAGGCCTACATTGAGTTTTCTGCTCTCTATAAAAGAAATTTACACATGCTAACAAAACTGTCGGAATGGAACAGCCTCACATGGTCGCCAATATTCAGCATGTTGTTGGATTTCTTATAGCATGGAAATACACCTTTTATTGTCTCATTTATTAGTTGTTTAACGCTTAGTAGAAGTTGTTAAATTCTTAATGCATTGTGTTTTACGTCGATATTTCGCTCACCTTCTCGCTGGACCGGGTGATCATAGCTTGCGGACTAAAATTATTTAAAGGCATGCATAAAACAAGCTTCTGAAAACATTATCCTCTTTAAGTTAAGCGTGTACCCTTCGCTAGTGAGACGTGAAATGATTAGACGGATATTACCTAATGATGGTAAAGTAACAGGGCGAGCGAGGCAATCTCCACTCACTCTCACCATCTCTCACACATGTTATTTCTCCTAAATAGCCGCATTTTACTGCTTGTGAGAAAGCTTTATGTCAGGATTTTCATGCTTGCAATGTCGGGAAATTGATTCTATCAACACCGTTAACCTTCGTCTGAGCGGGACGGTTCGGGAGCGGCGTAGATCCAATCCTGAGCGGTTGGGCCGCCTTCGACTGCAAGGAAGCGAATCACACCAGACACTGGGAAGTTGCTGCAACAACCACAAGCACCCGTACATATTGAATACGTGTATACCAATTTATACATGCTGTGCTCTCTTTGTGAGTTATGCAAGCCCAGAAAGTCATATTTTGAAAGGAAATGGAAGAAAATATTATTGGGTATGACACAGAAGAAGCTTCGTCAAACATTTTATATTCCTTTAATTAAAAAAAATACCTCCTAGAAATAGCTTTCTTTACCGACATCTTAATTTTTATAATAACTCTTTGGAAAGTAGCTAAGCTGGCGAGGTAAAAATTTGTACAAATTGAATTTTTTGATGACTAATGAAACATTTTCGTATAAAATTTGTTGTTGTCAACTACATGAGGTAACGTATTTCTTTCCTTGGCATATGTATTGATGTACCGAAAATAGGGTGTTACGCATCTTGTAGGTATCATTGACACAAACAGAAGCCTTTTTTTTTTGTTTTTCCTAAGCATATAATCATTATAAGTGCAGCGGTGAAAAAAGTCTCTTGTGAGGTGTGATGACTCTCATCATTATGAGAACCTGTTCAAAATACAGAGATGGTCTCCTTCACATACATTTATCCTTGCCTCATGAAACCGTCATATACACAGATTGGGATACACTATCAAAGAATCGAGTACGGCGACCTAACACAAAACGAGTAGTAGATACACACATTTTATTTGGTGTATATGAGCTCTTTGTTGTATTCAGATCCGTTTCCGTCTCATTCTTCTCGAGCCCGTTGAGTGAGATACACAGAGCCATACCAAACGCTATGGAGCAAAGTCCCTACCGTAAAACGACCCTTTTTGGCCACAGTCAAACAGATATCACTTTGGATCCCACTCAAAAACCCTTGTCATTCGAAATACAGCCATAGAAGCGGGCACAGTTCGGAAAAGATGAAAATACAAATTGTTGTTGGAATTTAATCATTTTCAACTGAAAACATGCTTGTCTCGTTGCAATAAAAATCATACTTCATATCAAGATTTGAATTTTATTTGTGATTAAAGGAAAAGAGAGGAAAAACGAAAATATCGTTGGGATTTGTTGTATCATGAATGATTACTGTTTAGAAAATGTTAGTTGATTGTGCAGTGAAGTTCTTCAAATATTCTTAGACGAGTTGCAGTGTGCCCCGGAAATTTGTTTATTTGAAGATCCGAGAAAATTCTGAAAAGGAGTGCATCGAATGTGTGCATTTTATGGAAGATAAGTGCTATATACATGTAGAAATTAAATATTACGTAAAATAAGTGTCTGTTTCAAATCGGTGTCACGAAAATTAGAGTGAAAATGTGCTCAGTGATCGGAGAGATTTTTTTATAGTAGTGCATTCCGTCGAGTTACGTTATTTTTGGAAAATTGGTCGTTCGGAAAGAAGGTGTAATTTCTCACCTTTTTTCCGCAATATTTATTTCCGCCAAGATTCCTCTGACAATAGTCAAAACGGCAACGCTACGAGAAAATCCCAATCTCCACTTGACGGACGATTCAAACCCGCCGTCATTTAGTGAGACACCGTCGTCTTCCCCTCTCTCGGCGATAAGTAGTTCTCCGTCGGTATGTTATGTTATAAAATGAGATTGTCAAAATTTCCAAAAGATTTTAATTGAGAAGTCGCGGATTTTTGTGTAAAGTTGCATTTCGTTTCAAGAAAGAATACTGAAATACAATTTCTTTTTGTGGATGTGTCAGATAAATTCTGGAGGAACTGCTGGAATGTTGGAGTTTCATTCCAACCCACCGGTTGCGACTGCTGGCACACCAGCATCGTCAATGCTTTCTTTGCTCAACCTGAACAGTTTGGCAGCTGGTTCGTCAAAATCGAATAAACTCGATAATATGCAAATATCTTCCTTTCGAATTGATGGGTTCATGTTTGCTTTCGACTGCGTTTATATAGGTTCTATAGAACGAGGTAGTTCTGGTAGTAATCCTGCAACTAGTCCTGCAGCGGCATTTGTCCTTGGAAGCCCACCTTTGGCCGCTTTACACTCCATGACTGAAATGAAGTCGGCAGCGTTGCTTCAGCACTACACGCCGACATCAATGGCTGCTGCACAGCAGTGTCTCAAAAACGCTTCACTTCATGGTATCCCTCCAAACGTACGGAAAGTTCTAGATCTAATCCTAATAATCGTACTGCACATGCAGTCTTGAATATATTGGTTTCTAGTTTCATGTTTAACTTTATCCAGAGTATTCACTCTACTTCGTCGTCCTGTTCCGCATTAACCACTACCGCCAGCGTGGTCTCCCATGGCATCGACAATATTCTAAGCCGAAGCTCGACCTCGCAAAGTTTAGGTGCCGCTATGGTGGCTGCCTCAGCCGCTGCTGCAGGAGCAGCAGCAGGTCTCGCTCGGCTTCCTCCCGGGATGGGGATGGGAATGACGCCATCCGCGTGGATGGGTGCCATAGGAAAGCAGCTTGAGCTGGCTAGACCCTTGTATTGGCCTGGAGGCCTCACCAGTTTAATCACCAATCAAAATCCGTGGAGAGATCGTGTCAATCACTCAGGTAGGCCTATAATTAAATATGTTTTCCCGTGAGCTTTATTGTTGCTTTCGTAAATGATTCCAAAATGAACTTCAAGATAAGTAATTACATTATTGCTTATCAGTTTCTTGCCGATTAACCACTGAAATATAAAATATGAGTAAAGCATCCACAAAAGCATTATAAAAGCTACCAAAAGGGAAGAACTCAAATTTTATGGAAAGTATGAATAAAAGAAGATAGTGTGAACATGCCATATTAAGTCAGTGAGACGATATTGAATAAAATGCGGAGTGTATCGCCCACATGTGTAATCAAATATCATCATCTGGCCCTATTCGTTACTTCCTTTAATCATCTCATCTATCCTAGTCGTAGACGCTGTTGAAACATAGGGAACCCACATACTCTTTAGCCACTAGTGAGTCGGTGCTTTGTAGTTTCCTCAAGTGGCAGAATAGCAGTTTTCTAGTTGTATGGTGTAATAAAAAGAATACTTGACTATCTTTTCCACGCACTTTCTCCATCAACCTTTCAACAGTTTTTTTATTTGTACCTTCGTATCTAGTGCTAGACAAAAAGCGATATTTTTCTGAAGTCTCAAGTGGCTAGGAAGAAAATGAAATAATACAGATGCTCATAACATCATTGCTTCCTTTCTTAGCAATTCTTTTACTGCTTGTCCAAGACATTTTATCATGAAGCACATATTTCATAATATACTGTCTTTCATGAATGGGCCGACACAAACAAGCACCTATAGAGATCTCCTAAGATAGTTGTGATCTTCCAACTTTTATTTAGTGCTTTGATTCCGCCAAAATAAATGTTGTCCAGGGGACTGCAGGTTTTCAACGATGTACTCAGCATTTTGATTTTTAGTCCAAAAGAATAAAAAACAATCCGAAACTGAAGGCTTTTGTAGCATTGTCTACGTTGAAATTCTACGAGACTTGAAATAAAGATGCAGTACTTAAACCTGCTTTAAAAGGAAAAACGAAGTGTGTAAGTAGAAAAAAATAATTATTTTATCAGTTTTGGAAATTATTTTCTGTTTAAGGGTTCCTGTATCACCTTGTCAAAAGATGTGTCACTAGATGTGAAATAAAAAATTACTTTATTCGGCTTTGAAATAATGTTGTTTCTGGAGTGGTATGAGCATAAACCTGTCCCGAGTTGAAAGAGATTTTAAACCCCGGCAACTAGGCCCGTTAAAACCATTTCAGGAAGCTTTAAATATGAGCGTTATGGTAAATTTGTGACCATATATTGTTCTAATAATAATGAAAACTGTTTCAAACTTTTTAAAGGCATCTCTTTCGACTTTGTGTTAAACTTTCTCAGAGAAAAACAAGAAGGCGCCAATTTTCCGAAAAGGGAAAAAGTTTTAATTTTGAACGAAAAATATAATGAACAAAATATGGTAATGTATAGGGATAATATTAGACCTCTACAAGGCAATAGCGGTGCATATACATTCGCATCTCTTCTGGGGAGAAATAATAACCACAGAGAGTAAAAGGAAGCTACCTGCATGTTTTGGATATTATACGTTTGATAGAACAAACAAGAAGGTGATTGTAAAAACTAAGATTGTTTTCACAGATATCCACCGTGGAACATTGAATATAAGATATCATTGTTGTTTTTTTCGCGTAGTCCATGCGTATAAGCAACTACAAATCGGTGTCAAGTGTGAAGATGAATATTATAGGATGAAAGTTTAAAATATTGCTTAGAACTGGAACGGAAAATGAGCTGCTCTCCCATTCATGCTCAGATTTCTTAATTTACTCACGAGAAAAATTATATTAAGCGGCGTTCGTGGTTGAAAAACGCTTACAACCTACTGAAAATAATAGCTTTTTCCCGTCCGCTGCTTGGAACGAGATGGTGTTTCTGTAGCAAGCAACCCCACTTAGTAACCGCTATGTGAGTGCCGTCGTGTTTTACAACCAAATAGTTTTAGATTGTATGTTATATTTGAATATATTATAATACGGCCTGTCTCTCTTCTACGCATTTTCGCTGGTCGACTTTGCTAATAATGTGGTAGTGATGGGCTTGTTGTTATAATCAAGAATTTTGCAGCTGGGAGATTGCTTTCGCTAATGATACCATTATTAGAAATAAGTGTGCAATCTGGAACAGTTTCCACTCACAAGGAGAACATACTTGGTGCCATTTTCGCGTAGAAGAATCATGAGCTACATCTCCTTTAAAAAAATATTTTTTCAGCAAAAATATCTGTAAAATATTTTGTGAAACCGGACACTGGCATGAAGTTCATATTTCCTGTTACATAACATTTTTGAGGCCATATCTCCAGTTGTAATATTCGTTTCGATTTCCAGTCGAGTTGAGCATACATTTAAATTCGGTTGCCTGTACTTGGGTGTCAATTACTGCCTTCTATATGAGAAGTCGAACTAAAAGTACCACCTTTCGTTCATTTGGTATTACGAACGGTAGTAACGTAAAATAAAGCGAATGGAGCTTCTTTTCTATGCATTTTAAAATACAAAGAGGAAAATGTCCATCTTCGAAAATGAATAGGTACACTCAAAATGGTGACTATTAGAAAGCGCGTTTTCCTTGTGAGAGAGAAAACCGAAGGAGACCAAAACCAAGATGATGAGAATAATACAACATGTGTTCATATGTATCTTTTCTCTTGTGTAGGGAGTTTTCAGTTTTTCTTCGGTGAAAAACCAGAGAACTCACTTTTCCTGATAGGCACTGCATTCTCTGTTTCTGTATTTTGTAGTTTGGAAAGGTACCAAAAACAAGCACACGGGCCAAAAGTTTGCTAGTTTGAAAAGCGCTCAGTTGAGTGTAGTCTGTAAGAAAAGGAGACACATACAAAACTGTGAGCGTTGCCTCATCGGTTGATTATGAAAGGAAATAGACTGTTTGTGTTTTCCGTTGTTTCTACATAATAAATAATAATAATACCACTATTAGTTTTCTCCTCATCTCTAATTCTTCACGAAGAGGGTAGTCAACTTGCCTCATTCCAATTGACAATGGCAAATAATAAAAATCTATGTTCGAGTGAGTAAAAGAGAGAAGAGGAGAGAGCAGTCAAACACTCGTGTAGGGGGAAACTTTAACTTGCCATTGTAATGATGTTGGTACAAACAACACTGTCCCCTTGTAAGTAGAGAGCGGCGTTTTGTTAACAAACACATCATATGTCGCCTAATTAAATGAAGCTTTTTGCTCCTCTCTCTCTCTCTCTCTTTCCTTTTCATTATTATCTATTTGTGCTATTCTCATATGAAAACTGCGCATCCCACACATCCCTCCTCTCTATTAATATTACTTATAAACAATCAATTCCCAGATTATGTTTGAGAAACTGAGCTCCTGCTGGCTTCTATGCCATTCCGTGAAAATGCACGATGATAAACGCTACTGATATGAATGTTCTTTTTTATTGTTCTATTTACACAAGGATATACCTTTTGATTATTTAAGTACCGGAAAAGTCACTATTATTTGGTATAAATTTGTTTCCTCTTTAATTGGACGGAGCTTAACGTCATCGATTTCATTTTCTGTGCGCAAGAATAAATGCTTCCGAATTAGAACGACATATTTTAACACGTTATCCTTATCGCTTAAAAAACCTGCGTCCATCTATCATTTTATCAGGCACACACGACCGTTACATGTTATCTTTTTTGGTGTTACGCTGTGGGAACCCGAAACCATGTCCAAAAATGTATGTTTTGTGGAAATTGTTGAGAGTGGTGTTGCATGTCATGTCACGACGTTTTTCACTCCCGCCCTGTAATCTTATTTCCACTTCGGCATGATTAATTGAACGGTTTTGTCCTTTTCTCCCAACACAATCGGCGACTGCACGTGTCTGACCACTTGCCGCACTTTAAGGGGGTGATAGTCCGTATCATTCCCCGAATAAGTAACAGCATCGCAACGATGATATAGTAATAATCGGTGCTGTAAACAACGGCTTTGCGTCAACTTGTTACCGTGGCTTGTTATTTTAAAATAAAATTACACACAAGGCTTGACTAAATGATGTCTAATATAGTACGCATATGCACAATGTAACATGTAAGTAATGTAAGGTTGCAAAATGTTTTCATTCAACTGATTTTGTTCTATGTTCAGGTGTTCCCGGAGGAAATTCAAATTCAGATAAAGATGGAAAGAAAAAGCATACCCGTCCTACGTTCAGTGGCCACCAAATTTTCGCCCTAGAAAAAACCTTTGAACAAACCAAATATCTCGCGGGCCCAGAACGAGCTAAACTTGCAATAGCCTTGGGAATGACAGAGTCACAAGTCAAGGTAAACATAAAAACTGTTCTTCTACTTTTTTCCATTCTACTCTACTTTCTTCTATCAATTTTTAAATTCTGTAATTTTTTCAACATTCCCTTTTTATTTTACTCCGCACTAGTCGAAATTTGTTTAGTTAATTTACATTTTAATAATGTTTTCATCTTTTATCACAAAATCATCTTTGGCTAAACAACTACAGTCTCCAAACTTTTTACTTACACCAGTTCCCATGGAGCTCAGTTTCATAGCAGGGAGAAAGTCCTTCCATCCAGTAGAAATATAATATACATAATTTTGTTTCGAGAAGGAGATAAAAGTCGTATTAAATACGGCACATCTCATTCCTCTCTCAACTATCTCGTCACAACTCTGGACCGGAAAATAAAATTCAGTCTTACAAACAAAGTTTTGCTGTATAAAGAATATATAAATCTCGTTTTTTCATACAGCGAAAAAAATGATGATCATCTGTTTAATCATAGCCTAAGCTTGTTTTCTCCACACACGTTGTAAAATATCAGGAAAGGGTGTAGTTTTGTCATGTCGACTGGATCTTTTCGTGTTTTTCTGGGTACATATTTTGATGATGAGGATAACGCACACGAGATAGCTAGCTCTTTATAGTTGGACTTGGACAACTAACTAGTCTATGTGTAGTGAAGCTAGGAGAAATCGTGTGCAGTTTTTGGCTGTCGCCAGTGAGGAAAGAGAAAAAGCATTCCTGTGGGACAAGAGGCTTATTTTGTAGCGAGAAGCCACAAAACAAGAGTGACTTAATTGGGTGTGAGCCGCACTCTCTCGCATCTCTGTGCTGAGTAACTTTTTGTGATGAAATTTATGCGAAAAGTTGAAATTACTTGGGAGATAAGACCCTTTTTGGATTCACGTTTTCAACCAACCGGAGAGACACAAATAGCATGTGAAATGACTTGAAAGCCCTGATGAAACAGAGTCTTTAAATTTATTTTTATCATGAGAACTCATATACCACAAAAATTTTGTTCGCTCTGTATGGATGAGAGGCTCTAAGCGGGGTGTTTTGGGGGAAGACTACTTTCCTTCACTTCTAGAAATAGATTTTAAGATTTTTGTAAACTACGTACTTAAAATCCATTTCAATTAACTTTTAGATTTGAAAATCAAAATGGCACGAGATGTGCTCCTATGTAACCTCGTATTATTATCCTGATTAACTGTGATTGTGAACAAAATCATTTGTAAAGATGATTTTTTCACTCAAATAAATGTTTCTGTCAAGTGGGATGCAATATATTCTCATGTGACAACGCTCCTGTTTGTCGCGCAAATCGATGGGATTCACCTCCCCCACTTTTTTCCAACACCTGTGATCTACTTTGCATATATTCATTGCTAAAGGAGAGACCAAATAGGCCTCAGAGGCCCACACGTTTATGCCAAATGTTACGTTACATTATCAAACGAAAGGTAACTTTTAAAAAAATCTTCAATGCTGCTTTTGGAGAGAAATATAAGAACGTTCTCAGTTCTCGTCTTTGTCCGTATCAGCTTTAAAAGTCATACCAGTCTTAATTGTTCATGATTAATCGTTTTCTCTCTTGAGCCATACAAGTTAATAGTAATTATTCAAGCTTATTTGAAACTCGCTGCACAGTAATAGCATATTTTATTGTTGGTCACGGACAGTGACAAATTTTTCAATGGAAAATCAACAAACCGAAAAGAAAATATGAATCATTAGCTAATAAGAAACGAACATATCTTCATAATCATGTCTTCTAATTGAGCTGTTTTGGCGATAATAGAACCAAAAGGCGACTACATCATTGTGATTTATTTCTCATTAGGGATAATCCTGTCTTAAAAGTCTTGCAGATAAAAAGCATGGTTGACATTTGCATTAAATAAAATGTTTACAAAAATCCATCATCATTATCTGCATCGGTGTTTTGTTGAAAAAGATTTTCGTGGTGAAGTATGCAGCTTTTTTTATTATAGTTAATTCAATGTGACTCTTTTTAACGAATGGGGGTATCATCATTTTATGTCATCATCATAATATGGACATTATTGCCATAGAAAAATGAAAACATTTTATTCTCCAGTGGTAGCGATCCTCACCTGTCTATTCTATACATAATCTAGGGGTTTCGTGAATCATCCTCACACATTTTAAAAACCGTCATGTGCGCAGAGTAAGCTATTACGTACTAGAATAAAAAATGATAGAAGCGGTATTCAGATATATTTTCATATTTCGTTGTAATATGCTTCATATTTTCTACCAGTAACGAAGAAAGTATACTATCCAACCTATCTGAGGTTTGAATATATTAATAAGGATTTGTTATATGAAAAATTAGATATACAACATTGCTTGTAATGTAACGCAGTTTTTGTGTCATATAAAAACAAGTAGCCGAGCTTTTTCTCCACCCCATCGTATTCCGAGGCGGAGTCTACTATTATTCTGATCGAGTGTGTCAAATTCTTGGAACAAAAGAGGTTTTCACAAGCCGACGACCCCAGAAAATTTTACGAGGTCCTTTTCTCTTCACTATTATGTTAAACTTCACCACGTCACAGTATTCACAATATGCACATAAGTGCGCATTGTATATTAATATACAACGTGTATGTACAAGTCCACTAAAACATTTCTTGTGGGGTAGTTAAACGGATATAATTTAATATTTCATAATATAATAATGGACAGAGAAAAGACAGAGTCAGCGAAAAGAATAATAGTGCTAGGAAATAAGGATATATGTATATCGTTGCTGTATTATTTTAAACAAAACGAAAACTTTCTTACAAGCTGACACATGAAAAAATATGAGCTATAATTTAAAAAATAAAGTATTTAGAGGTTGAGACATTACTAATAATAATATTATGAAGAGGATCTTTAGCTCTTGATTCTTTTTTACAACTGATAATAACAATCTTACCTATATCCGCGAGAGAAATATGAAAACCAAGAAGATACGTGGCAAATCTTTTTTGTAGTCATGGTAGCTGTAATGGTTGGGGAGATGACAAGACAAAAAAATCTCTTTTGAAATGTATCCTTAAAAAAAGATGTAGGGAACCGCTCGTAGTAAAAAAAAGATATTGGAAACTGTTTGAGCCTCAAATTGGTCTTCCTCACGGAAAAAAAGTTCCAGATAATATTGTTATTATAGAGAGACAAGCCATTCCACAATGCTCACCCATTATTAGCATGTGGCTTTTTCTGAGTAAGCAAAAAAGGACGACAATGTTGTATAATAATATAGAGAGAGTAAGTTAGTAATCGTCTTTTGTATTGGTTGAAATAGCTAAATGATATGAGAGTCAAGTCAATTCATATTCTATGGAGGATATGAAATCCGTAAAGGGTATTATGAATCGCTACATTTTTGCATATCAATGTGCCGTCCATCTGTTTCTCTTGTGGGTACTTTTTCTATTTATAAGAATATGTCAACCCCATACTCAAACTCACTACGAAATGTAAGCTTTATTCAACCAAGCCAGGGGAATAGAAAAACAAAAAAATAGAAGCTTGTTGAAAAATCCCTTACAAATTATTCCTCCTTTTGTTCCACTCATTTGATACTCATCATCAGTCAGTGCATGGCTGCTGTTTGTAAAAAATAGGCAAAGACAGAATTGACAGGACGGTGAAACGGGTCTAAAAATGTGCACACGTGAAAAGTATTCCATTTTTTGAGACAGAGTGAATTCATAAAACTATTCATGCATGTTTCGAAAATGCTTAAAAAGCATCCTCGCGGTTTCAGGTCATCTATCAATTGCGTTGCTTGAAACATACTCCTCGCGAGCTGTTTATTTATAAAAAATTAATAAAAGTACGCTGCATATGTATATTTTTTTAGCTGGTAGAGCAGTACAAATTGTCCAGACACGCGTTTCTGTTACGTTAAATAGTATCAAATGACAAATTGAAATGACCGAGAAAACGGAATAAAGCACGCTTTTGCTTCTCAATATGTATTTTTTGAGACAGAGTGAATTCATAAAACTATTCATGCATGTTTCGAAAATGCTTAAAAAGCATCCTCGCGGTTTCAGGTCATCTATCAATTGCGTTGCGTGAAACATACTCCTAGCGAGCTGTTTATTTATAAAAAAAATTAATAAAAGTACGCTGCATATATTTTTTTTAGCTGGTAGAGCAGTACCAATTGTCCAGACACGCGTTTCTGTTACGTTAAATAGTATCAAATGACAAATTGAAATGACCGAGAAAACGGAATAAAGCACGCTTTTGCTTCTCAATATGACATTGATTTTTTAGATAAAAGATGAAATTTTCCACTTCAACTTGTCACTATCATTCCAAAAAAGGTCCAGTTGACTGGGTGTAATCGGCCAGAAACTCCAGCAGTTAGCAGTAAACTAACACTACTCGCCTGCTCAATCTAATTTGATTGCTTCCGGGTGACTTAGTTTCCATTTGAGAATAGATTTAGGTGTTTAAAAGCAATATAGAATGTCATTCATTTTCAAGACTTTGACTTCTCATGAAGCTAAATTTGTTGGCCGTTGGGGGAGATGGGAATTGCGCTTAGAGTTTTGAAAAGTAATACATTTCTCCTTTTTCTCGAGTATGTTTTGCATTTTCAACAAATTCAAAGAGATAGCACTTCTTCAATATTGCATGGAGTAAACGCCTGATACCTATTTAAGGCCATTTGTAAGGGATTTTAGACGCGCTAACTTGTGTACTCTTGGGATCACCACTTTCGACGCGCAAACTCTTTTTATTGCATGGAGTAAACGCCTGATACCTATTTAAGGCCATTTGTAAGGGATTTTAGACGCGCTAACTTGTGTACTCTTGGGATCACCACTTTCGACGCGCAAACTTTTTTCTATATCTACGAAATATATTGTTATGGATGTACGCAAGCTCTAGTTTTTCAACATTATTACGTTCATTATTATTATTACTGTATTTTCCTTTTTGACGATGGCTACTCGTCCTGTTGGGCTTCTATCGATATCTAATATTTTCTGTATGTGACTACTTTTTTAACTTTGAGTCAACTTACATGGAGACTTTTGTTGGCGTAAAAACAAAAAAAAAACTGTGTGATATTAACCGGTTTAGAGGTATAAAATAAAAAAGGTATCATCTACTTGAAGTACTTGATTGCCTATCGTTGTTGGTTATAAACCGTTACAAGAGTGTTGGGCAAAAAACTACTAGCAAAATAGACTATTGTTCAAGTATATTGGTGTCATCGTGAGTGTGTTTGGCTACAAATGTCACATTACACAACTTTTTACGACCTTTTTGCTTACACAGGAGAATTTAGTGCCCCATCGTTTAGCAGGGCCATAAAACATCATAACCCATTATGAAAAAAAGAGGCAGTCTAACAAATAGCGGATCAAGATTAGATCTAAAATTTATGAATAGCGATGCGCACATATTAATCTATTAAAGGATTCTCTCCAGAGACGGAATCACCAGGAGAAATTCAAGTGGTGAAGAAAGGAGAGTCTTTACCAAGATATTTAGTGAACGTAGACGGCCATCGCAACCAACTGGTAACAGATTGACGTCCGTCGTTGGAAAAAACGAGTAGAATTTTTGTATTTGGACCAGAAAATCTTTGAAAAATATTTTGAATGTGTGTAGTATACATCAATTCATCTTTGCGAGTGGAAAATTATGAGGGATGTACGATTTTACGGAATTGATAAAAAGTAACGAGTCCTCCTCTGCTTCCCATGGGTGTCATACTAAACAATAAATAAAAGTAATAATAATGATACATATGATGCCAAGTATCAGACACACTAGTTTGTATGCATACTAATAGCCCATATTAGCTGACATGAGATGATCGATCAGGGGAAAAATAGAAGGGGAAAAAATTACACTTTTTGTTTGCTTTTTTACACGCTCCCTTCTCCCATAATCTCCCCTTTCGCCTAGTCACTGCTCTCTGGGTAAATTTTAGACGGTGTATGTTTCTATATTACGAGCCACTTCATTTAACTCTATTGCTGACTAGCTGTAAAATACTTCTGGTTTCTCACTACGAGTTGTTTTATAAGTTAAATTTTGTTGTAGGCATAATATGAGAAGATAATGTACTTTCAAAAGAATTTATTTAATATGGATTAAGAGTGCGGCCAAAGGCTTCCACAAACAAAAGTCTACGCAAGTGAGTAGCAGTTTTCTTTACGTAGTCTCAATGGATACGTGTTGTTTTAGCAAGTTGATGTATCACGACACGACCTCCAATTAAACTCATCTTGTTGTTGCGGGTCCAGTATTTCGCATGACAATCGCGTATGAATTATTTTACACACTACGACACGTAGATTACCAAACTCAGTCATGTTTCTATTGCATGTTTTTGATTGTTTTTTAAATAATGCTGCCATCGTTTTTTGGGCTCATCACCCACGCAGTTTCATTCTTTAGCCAAAATAATCTTTTTGTTATTTCACTAGCTTATATCTATCCTCATATTCGATTTTGCAATCCATTCTGGCCGGGTCATGTTATCTCTCACTTTCACGCTCACCGCCAAAAACTCGCAGTACAATTTTAGTCAAATATATATGTTTCACCACGCCTTTACACAACGCTCTCAACGATTCTACAATATCCACATGAAAAAAAAGTCAACTACTTTTGAGGGCTGTCCATGTTTCATTAACAAGCCTGAGATTAACACGCTTCCAGCTGTGTCATATATTCGCTTCCCAAGCAAGTTCATCCATTTAAGGATGACAAAGATCCACCCCTTAGAAAACATATTCCCTCATCAGTTTATCACATTTCATTACCGCCTCTTGCGGAAGCTCATACTCCAGCTCTGGTAAATGTGGTCGCGGTGTATTCCGTTTCGCGAAAATTGGATTTATTTTTTTTATCTTATACTAAAATATTCCAAAGAGTTCTGGCACTTATTAATCTGACACATATGTGTCAAGGCTTTCTCTTGAACGTGACGCAAGCCAAAAACTTTTCAGTGATGAAAAACAATTAACATGTAATGCGTAGTGTATAAAATCCGTTTGTATTTGAATATTTGTCTAAGTTTTCCCTTTACATCGGTTGTTGGAACAAGTTCACGGAGAAGACGTGGTTCAATAATAATAATAAGAAGTAATTTCGAGCTGCGCAAATTTCACAGGCCCTTTTAAACACAGTGAGCGACCTTATGAAAAAGAAACGTTCGTACAACTTTATCGTAATAATTTGGTGGATATGATGGTACATGTTGGTTTATGTAAAATAAAACAGCCATTAAAATTATTAATTTGGTTCGCTGGCAGGGCCACCCTCTGATCTCAATGAATCAAGTGAGAAACTTACAGGAATTAATTGTTCTAGAACAATTGCATGGAGGCTTTTATCCCGTGACAGGATGATTTACTGAAATTGTGTCTGTGTACTCTTTCTCTCACTTCTCTCAGTCCCTTTCTAAGTTTTTATTTTATGCGCAGATTTTCTCAGTGATTTAAAAGATTTACTAATTTTAATATTGTATATTTGCATTTCCAGGTGTGGTTTCAAAACAGACGGACGAAATGGCGAAAGAAGCACGCAGCAGAAATGGCCACAGCAAAAAGAAAGCAAGAAGAAGCAGAGGGGCTTTGCGAGACATCTGATCAAGAGGACTGTTCCGACATCATCCAAGAACACCACGTAGGGAAGCGAGCTAAATATCACGATGACGATCACTGATAAGCGGAGGCCGCCTCATTTGTGGCGAAAATGAAACTATACCTATATCAAAACTATACCTTAATCCTTTTTTCGAACTATTCAAAAAAATGATTTTTCAAATCAATGCCATTTAGAATGTATGTGTTTGCATGCATCATCATAACTTCTCCGATGGCACTGGATAAATCTACAATTTTTACCCAATTTTAATTATAAACAGCCCAATCAAAAAATGTTTTCATCAAACAGTGTACAAAAATAAATCCAACGTCCTTCCATGCAAACACTTCATTTTAAACAGGCGCCGAAATTAATGGACGGTCCCATATTTCCAAGATGCAACATTTTTTTGCAGATGAATTACATCCAAAGAATAATATACGTAAGCAGTTTGTTTTATTCAAGTTCTTCAAGTGATCAATAGCTCCATCAATCTTCTTCTCTGATATACAAAATGTGTGCTTGTATTTAGAAATTCTTGAGTCCGTATTAAAAACGATTGTTGAGTAATTTATCGTTAGGGAGATTATTAGCTTGAAAGGTTCAAGGTCGAGAAAAACATTTACAGGGTCCATTATTTCTTCGTTTGTTCATGTTACAATTGCAACATCCCGAGTGTAATTGTTTGAGCGATACTTATTTTGTATCCGCGACAAATTAGTCATTCAACGGTAGGTTTTAGAAATGCACAAACAGCACATGTTTTCCGGTTTTTATTATGTAGGCGATAATTTGTAAATAGTAAAAAAATGGTCCCTTCGGTGGAACATGAAAAAAATAGTCACTTATGTTATGGAGTGCACGAGCTAATGGAAATAAGAAAGAACAATTTGTTTTTATTAGCCACTCGTATTCGGACAAGTTTTTTTATTTTTTTCAAATTGTACAGTTTCATG
The DNA here is from genome assembly GCA_019593645.1 of Akabosia matsudoensis. Taxonomy (NCBI): domain Eukaryota; kingdom Metazoa; phylum Arthropoda; class Collembola; order Entomobryomorpha; family Paronellidae; genus Akabosia; species Akabosia matsudoensis. Next base: position 36,937 of record VICI01000067.1, on the reverse strand, counting down.
CTACAACACTAAGCGAATCTTAATCATAGGTTTAAATGAAGATTGCTAGATCATGTATCTATTAACGAGGGTCGAGAACAATTTTTTTAACCCAACATTTATGCTGATTAGCTTTAAATTGTTCCTTTTTTGTCACGTGACCATACGAAATAAAATATTGATTTTCTAAAAACAACAATGAAGTCATCATTGTAACAAATATATGTGAGTATCATGTTATTTTATATGCCGACAAACGTTTTCTAAGTTATTAACGCAAAAGATATAATAATCATATGATATATAATCCATAAAAATTACTATACACATATATATGGATAGAGTAGAATTAAATATCCAATTTTGTAGCAATCACTCATCCCCGAGAAAAGAATGTTTACCATCGTGTATGTTGATTGGTTAACGAAAAATAAATAAATTATTACGCTAAAAAAACAATAGCATAATTCCAAATGAAATGTGTAGCGAAAAATTTATTTGGGGTACATATTGCGCTAAAATTTCGTTTATATGACGCTCATGGGTAAGTGGCAAGTTCCATATTCATTTTATATATTTTTTATTGCTGCAAGTATTATGGCGCTACTAAAAGCGTTGGTTTAATATAAATGTGGTCTCAAATATTGGAGCATTACCTATTGACGTAAAAGACAATCTCATTCCGATGATTTCTTCGTTTTTTGGGGTCTATCAACTTTACTTGGAGAGATTCACGACAGATTTTTTTTCTTATTTCATCATTTCCAGACATCTCTATCCAACCATTTTTCCAGAGAGGAGAGAGAAAACTACTATTGGCCTTTCGCTTTTTCTCTGTAATTTTTTCTCTCCATTTTCGTTTTTATTGCCTTGCCAAACTCCATTCCCCATTTTTGATGTGCTTCATTTGATTCACTCGGTATTCATGTAGACGTCTTTATTCTGGCTGGTGAGGTGCACTTTCCCCAAAAAACAGACAAGGACATGAAGACGAAGACAAACACGGGAAGCGAATGAGTATTATCCATCTATATAAATAATGTAAAACGATGATGAAAATGTGGATGCGTGTATGAGCCTGCTCCATCATCAAAGCAGGGATGGGTACGCTTTGATCTGAAAAAAAAATTCCGTAAGTCTGGCTCAGCTTCATGTATTTTAATATTTTACTACACAACAAGCTAATTCAGAGGAAAAACAACTTAAATGCGGTCATTTTTACTCGCATACTACCGAACATCGTGGTCCAAGTAATGATAAGCTCATAAATAACTACATTCCGAAAATTACCACCTAATTTTTTAATAGGAACAGAAGACCTCACGTGGACGGAAAATTTTGTTCTGATATTAGAGACAGGCTATGGTCGTGCTCTTGCATTTGTATATTTCCATATGGTGTCTACACGTGTATGTGGGTGGATTGCACACAACTGTCAAGCAAACATAAAAAGTGAATTGGGCCAACGAGAATGTAATAATACTATTGAATGTGATATTTGCTTTTATCTTCCCTTTTTTCTCTGCTCTCCACTCGTCATCTTTTTATACTACTCGCATTTTTTATTCCATAAACCCATTCCATATTCCAATAAGAAGACCATATCTTGTCTCTCTATCTTATTTTTCCCAATCCTCTTCCAATAATTCTTTGTCGCCATTACATCTATGATTACTCCATTCCATACAAAAAACAACGTTGGCTATGATGCCACGGCTGCAAGCTACAGTCAATTTAAAAAGAAGCGGAACATTCTCCCCCATTCTTATCCCACTTCATCTACTACTCTCTTGTCTTATGTTAGTTTTGAGCGTTCAACCATGCTAATATGAAAGTTTTTATAATCTATGTTAATTACTAGCGCGTTTTTGTTTATAATTAAAGATTTGCTACATTTTGCCGCAGTCTGTTCTCCACAACCATAGACCGCAACGAGCCTAGCAAGCATGTAAGGGAGTAACGATTATTAAAGTTGTTGAGAGCAATAACTTTTTAATTATATTATGATTATCCTCTCCACCTTACCAACTTGTTGGCTAATTTCATGCATAAATTTTTCTAAAGAAAGAAAATCCCTAACTCGGGAACAGGAAAGTTGTCGATAACGCCAAAGAACTAGGGAAAGGAGAAAAATGAGACTGCTCAAGTCCATAAGTAGTTTATAAATGGACCCGGCATATGAGACAAGTTCGAAGAAAATGAAGGTCTTACAAAGTTTTATCGAAGCTCATTATATCCGCTTTTTATGTTGCTTGTACCACAAACTTTCGAAGAATACTGCTACTCTTTTTTTATTCTTTTATATTGTTGGATACCTTTTTTCCATTAAAAGAAGAAAAGTCTCGAAAGAAAGAAATATATGTTTCCATTACTTCATGGCGAACCCAAGTGAAAGTGAGAAATACTGGGTCACTCACACATTATTGGCTTGTGTGAAAGCCGTAAAAGATAAACTTTTCTTGTTTCCGATTAAACAACTTTTTCTCCGGGGTTTCAAGCTCAATTAGTGGGGGGAAAGCTTCCTACAACAAGCTAGTACTCAGATAAGCAATAAGTAACTTTTTTCATCGTTCAGGTAGGTTTTATATTTTTTGAATACACGCGCATTGACGAATCGTGTACTAAATTTATACAACGAAACAATGTGTTGTTGCAACTTATACTAGAAATGTTTACACCAAACTATAGTGTGATTATGTTCTGAGATTTTGTTTCTTCTCTGACACATCATTTTCTTTTTCTCTTGACGTTCATCCACTGCTGCTGGACATTTTCTTGTTGGACAATGAATTCTCCAGGCGGTACACCAAAAAATATGTTCTACAAATGGCCATCGATGTAATACACACACAGTTTTAGTAGACAGGGGCGACGAAACAAACAAACAAATAATATTATGAAGTATGAAGACGTGCAACTGCTGTGTCATGCCATAGCCGAAAAAAAATCTAATAGCTAAGTTTTGTAACAGAGTAGGGAAGCATATACATATAGAAAACAACAATTTTGTTTCGGTCTATCCTGAAACAAAGTCATTAATTCCACCTGTGACTATACGTACCAACAACAACTATTGTGTGCACACTACATTCCATTATATTTTTCTTTCCTCTTGGAGATTGCAATATGATATGGTTTATAAAAGTAAACCACAAAAATAAAGTGGAAATGTCCACCATCGCCACATCAGATACCGAGACTGTTTGTTGTTTAAACATACCACAATGGTAGAATCGCCTGTTAAGTACATTTGACGTTAGTTCGGGGATTAAATACTAGAATTATGAAGGTTACGAGAAACAACTTAAATTGCTTGCCATTCTGAAGACACAAGAATCATCCCTAAACCATAACCTAGTTTAGGTGATCAGTTATGTGAATTTTATTTGTTTATACCAAATTTATTTTATTCCATTGTCACTACGAGAACTTACGAAAAATGTGTCAAATCTGTTTGTGGTCTGTAATTACGTTATCATTCAACAGGACAGCGTTAGATTCATGAAGTAATAAATGAAAGCTCACTGGAATATTCCATATTTATTTATCAATATTTATCAATTTACAGGTACATAACAGAGAGGAAGTCAACACAGTTTGTTCCTTTGTAGGATTTACTGTAGTGTTTGGAAAATTCATTCATTCACAAGGTTTTTTTTTCGCGCACAGGTATTTCTACTACGACAAAATACATTCATTCATTTTCATCAATGAAATATTCCGTACAAGTACCTATCTAGACCCCGAGTAGCTTAGTCATAAGTGCATACACGTCCTTTTGTGCTTTGTTCCTCCGTAAGAAATTTTACGACACACAAGTAAGATTTTTTTTTCTCTGTAGTGCCCCCACCTTCTTCCGTTTTATTGTAGCGAAACGTTTTTCATTCATAAAATATTTACCTGTGTGAAATGGCCGTATGAGGTGCACTTGAGAAATAATAAAAATAAAGTTTTCATTCACCTTGCATAAAGATTAACTTCCAAACAAAGTTCAAGTGCTTTTTCAAGCTAATGTCATTGTTATTGCCTTGTTTTTTTCCAAATACTCACAAGTCCACGAAGCACTATCTTCTCAATAATTGGGGTTAGCTTAGACCAAAACTCAATGGGCCTTGTCCTTGCTGTAAGGATTTTTCATCCAAAATAAAAATAATATGAAAATTTACTTAAGTTTTTAAGATGTAATATTATTAAATTTTTGTCTAATCAAATTTAGCTCCTCATAGTATTAAGCGTGAAGTTGGTATGGGACCATTTCCAAATTTTGTGCATTGCATGCTCAGTTGTGTACTCAGTCTTCAACACATGTTTGATTTTTTTATCCGTGAGAAATATTATCCACATCCGTCAATAGTAAAAATAAGTAGTCCATAGTATACAAAGGCTGAGGATCGTAGGTGGATGGTCGTAAAGTATGCTTTGTGATCCTTCAAACCCCCGTCATTACTCCACTGTAAGGGATTAACCATTTTGTATGTTGGTGAATGAAACCCAGTTTCAAATAACAATAGCACTGAGTCCTTAGTCAGAAAGTCATTTTTGAATGAATTCCCTTTTGAAAAACTTGTTACTACTACTAATCCTACTATTGAAAGAAAAAAGGTACGATTTTTAACACAAAAGGATGAAGTAAGTCGGCGACACACTGTCTGCTGAAGAAAATCTTTTTTGTCTGAAAATTTACATGAACTATTCATTCATTTACGAAATATATACGCACGCAAGTTCCCTTCGAAACATATACGAGGTAGTAATGCGAGAGTGTGCGTGAGATGCTCGCCATTCCCTCGGATTTGCTTTAAGAAGGTGAGCCGATTTAATCTAATCAAAAACTGTTCAGGTTAAGAAGCGAACAATCAAGGTATCTTGAAGGTACAAACCGGTGAACCTTTTGAATACAAATAACTTTCCAAAGATCATAACAGGAAGCGACAGGACCCTCCAGCATGGATCATGCCTTGTACAAAAAATAATAATGATCTATTGACATATTGGCTTCGAGCAGGGAGCTTATTTATCTATTTCAGTTAATATTTTGTCTTCAAGATAATATTTTTGTATGCACAGGAAGTGGGAAATACTTTTGGGTAGACACTTACACACAATACACTCACGGAATATAGAGTGCTACTTTATTAAAATGCTTTTGTGCCATGTACATACTTGACTTTTCTATGTTGCTTGTGTCGGTATATGCTCTATTGAATTCGAAGAGTATTGGATTGGACTGAATAATGAGTCAGTATTGTAAAATGAGTTTCGATGCCTCAAAAGATTAAATTATTAATCTGCACACCGCCTTGAAAAGCAGAGAAAGTTGAAAGTGATCAGATAAGGTATTATGAAAACAGATTACAATAAAAAAAAAACGTGTACATAATATGTGCAATCTATTATAACCCCAATTATACCAGTAGAATAATTAGTAGAAGTAAAGCTTGTTATGAACCTGTGTCCTTACTGAGTTCATGGACTATTTTTATTTCGTATGTGGATGGAGGACCGGAGAGGGCAAAAAAGAGTTTTAAACTTTAGCGACTTTCGCGTATATTTTATTCCTCTGAACATGCGACTTTAATCGGCTATGATTTATCAGGATTTATACATTAAACTAATATGAGCCCAAATAGATAGCAGTAAAATCTGGCTGAACAGGATGCGAGAGCAACAAATACTTGTACGAAATTGAGAAAACTGATGTATGAAACCAGCTGGAAAATAATCAGAGTTTTGACAAAACTGTTTGAGTTTGAGTTTTTTTTTGGACAAAACTCTGTTTTACGTTGGAAATGTATGCTGTTCTCCTCCCAGAAGGACATATCCTCAACGTGAACAACAATTTCAATACTGGGCTTCAGTTCCAAAATTAAGTATGCCAGCGTTATGTTGTTTAACAAGCCCAACACATGCTTACGTGGAGCGATATATCAGTCCAGAAAAAATGATGTCTTTCGCTTGGCATAATGGGTGTGTTGACAGTAAACAAAACGATGGTATTAAAACATAACTCTTACTAAGAGGAACGGGACCCTATTCTTGCAAGGAGAGAAGCTACCTGTTTTTCAAGCAAGCATTTACAAGGCATATGCTTAAATTTTATGCACAATGAAAACAAACCCATTTTTTTAGCTGACAGAAGAAAATCGAGAACATAACATATTTGTTCCCCGTCCTAGGAGAAAACTCGCTCGCCTGGAGGATAAGTGAAAATGACTCGAGAGAAAGTAATGCTCACATATTATCCTGGTTGGTTGTTTGTAGGCATAGTCATCATTATTAGGTAAAAGAGGGAGTTCGTTGGTGAACGTTGGAAGAAAGTGAAAAAATTGGAGTGATATTATCGCCCGGGTATTAGGACTGATATGTACGGGTATGCAAGCAAGATGGCATGATGATGCTTCGATTTTTCTTTCAGTTACTTTGAACACTATGTTTGCTCGGTTTTTTCACACTTCTGTTCTGCAGCTGGTCCCCGTCATTTTTTAAAACTTGGTAATATCCATCCAACAGCTAGGCAGTAAAAGAAACCGTCAACTATTTAAATTGAACTCGTTAACACAGTCAGTTTATTCTGCATGGTCCATACACACGGTTTAAGGGAATTTGTGGTATTTGTCAAAATATTAACCAAGGAATGGATACTGTTCCCTTGTTGGCTGTGTATGAAAGCAGTCCTTAAGCTCGATATAACACTATGCCGTTAGCTCACCCATCTACAAGCACGCATATTACTGGTCCATGATCCCAATCAATTCATCATTCTGCTTCCCTTTCTTTACAATTTGTCACTTCGGTGCCAAGCCGTCTGATGGATAATTTTTGACCTAAACGTCTCGTCTTTGTAGTCACTTTGAACACATGATTGAATTACCTGAAAGGTAATATCCCCATAAATGATGGCAATAAAGGTATTTCCTCTCTTTTGTTCCCAGCCAAGGTTCTTTGCGTTCTGTGCGTTCTCAAAGTCAATCTGTATAAGCTTTCCTGTCTATTATCTTTTTCCTCTTTCTGTTCCATTGACAAATGCAAAGTAACCGTAAAACAGTCGGTCTGGTGGTATGCGTACTTTTCCATCCTACCTTCCCCTTGAATAAGTATCAGCTTATACTCTTAATGGGCTCACAACTAACTAATCCGATTGACAAATTGGTTCGCTCAGTCAAAAACATACATTTTAAGAGCCTCTCAACATGATCCACACATTAGTAGAACTATTTTCTGCACCAACAAATTATACTCTGGCCAGTGCTGCGAAACAATAAAACTCCTGCACGTATACAATTTTATCTAAACCATTCAACTCAATAAAAACCTTCATTCATTCTAGCAATATGTAGTGGCCATGACTGCTAACTTTATTTTGAATAAAAAGGATGTATATTATCCATCATGTCCTTTATAGGCTTATGATGCCCAACAATTACCTAAAGAAACGATGACGCTCAAAACTATAGATGCCAACGGGGAAAAGGCAAGAAGCTAGCTCAGCTAAATTTATGGATGCACACCAATGTACACACCACACTGATAATAAATTTTGTATAGCAAATAATTTCGTATTGAGCAGACATTACTGAAGCTGAGTTTAATCCTATAATTCTTATTCTTTTCAAACATTCCATGTCAATCCCTTGTCGGTTAATACTGTCACATAGCATTGGCATGGGAAATATGGTTTTAAAATGTAACGAGGAATTAGCATCGTGTACAGTCAAACTATTAGGTAATACTGCTAACAGATTGGCCATTCTTATGAGTTCATGAAAAAACTCTTTGTGTTAGAAAAAAAAAGTGTAAGACGAAATGACCACTCATATGAATGGATTTTGAGTTATCATCCTCATCAAATAAGCTTAATTTATTTGAGAAGAATAAATGAAAAGCACGACCATGCCATGATCAGATCTTAATGACGATATCATTCATAAAGGGTGAAATGGGATTAGCTAAGCGTCATAGTGCGTATTATATCGTCATATCATACACTAAACGAAGGAAATTAACCATGAATGTACAACTTTTAACGACCAACAGTTTAATGAGAAAAAGAATCCGTCTTACACCAGATTTTGTGTGGTTGCCAGCGAAAATTGCAGATATATGACTGATTCTAAAAACTGTGGTCAGAAAGTTCCTGATGGAGTCAGGATCGCAGTATGAAAATGGCTATGGTAATAATGATAATGACAGCGCATTGAGGTGAATATTAAGAAATTGGAACAGCAGATAATATTTCTTGGCAAAAATAAATCGTTTAAGGAATGATGTGCATATATATTTACATAAAGTAGATGTATATTGTGCAAGTGCCAAGAGAAAGAGCATCTAAAAGGATTCTGAATAGAATTCATAGCGGGATAATAATGATGAGGCTTCTTTACAGCTTGCAGCAGCCTGGTTAATGCCACGAAGAGTAATTTTGAAAGGCAAAAAAAGTTTTTGTGCATGGATAGGAGTTACAATCATTACAAAAGGGTGGAGTTAATGGGCTGAAGAAGAGTTTCCACTTTTCAAATTCTAGTTTTCCCAAATGGGACAATGGAGACTCATTATAACAACATTTCATACTGCTTTCTTTCAAGAAATATGTGTGAGAAATGCTAAGGGTTTCGTACAAAAACGGTAACTGCGAAAACCACAAACAAAAAATAGGAAATGTTGTAACTATGGAGTAGTGATGATGGCGCTGATAAGCTATGCAACATTACTAAGATAAAGTGCGCTTCTAAATTGCTGTACTCAGAGTAGAGAAAACCACAAACGGTGCAGGGATAGGCAGTGCGCAGTGACCGTCTATAGTTCATAGTAAATCCATTTATAATCCTACCTATTATTATGGTTATTCTATACCTATACAAATTATGATGTTGAAGATCCCTTCCACGGGAAATGATTGAAATTAAAAAAAAATATCCTACCTGACATTCATTGTAAAATATCCTCACAATGAACATATCCGTACAGAAGACACTAACTGTTTTTTCAACCAGATGCCTGTCTGTGCAAACCAATAATTCGAATTTCGTCGGTGAGCTTCGATGCGTAATTTTGTTTACCTACTACTTGCTTCCCATTTCTTAGACTTGCAATTGTGTCATAGGACACTATCAGTTGGCTCGACTCGCAGCGATAAAAACATTTCCCATCCCTGCTCTCCGACTCATCATGACGATGTTATTTTCTTTCTCTTCTATTTCTAAATGAGCCCCTTCGTTCCTCTCTTAATTTTATTTATTGCTTGTACGCATTCCAAAATGTTTTTGATCATGTAGCTACCGATGTTGCCAGGTTTGTGGACTCGTCGAATACTTCTCTTCCTCTAATGAACATACAATGAGGTGATGTAAAACCGCACGTATACAACGAGACTCCATTTTGCAGCCTTCAGCCTATGTCTTCTTTTCTCTTACTACTACTATGTATCGACGATACTACTATTGAATCATCTTCACTCTGTTAACCTTGATCATTAAACTTGCCGATCTAGGATTAACCAAGAATTTACTAATCCAACCTTCTTCGCACCTATCTTCATGAGTCTGCCACAAAGATACTGATTTTCGTTCTCATACCGGGTTCGATGACAAAAAACATCTTGACTTTACGAACCAGGTGGAAATTCAATAGCCAATGAATAGTCCAAGTTTCTTTAAAATTTGAAACTTTTCCATGCGACTCATTTAATATTGAAAAGCAGCGTTTTGAGTAGCACGAGACATCTTTGTCCTACCCTAATGCAACAATTTTTTCTTATAAAATAGTAAATTGACGCTAAATAGGTTATTAGCTTCGCTGACCTTTTTATTTTCCAAGATACGACCATCTGTCTGTCTTTTTTCTCTTCAGAGTTGTTTCGGTATTTTATTCTTCCTTTTGTTCAGAACGATATTAGGTTACAACGGCTAGCCTAATAGCACGAGTCATAAAAGACGCTCCTTTTCAACAATGAAAAAAAAATGTCAATAGATTTTTGTTGTGAAAAGATCAATTTTACACAAGACTGGGTTTTGCTGAATAAAAGAAGCATTGATAGGGAATTCCAATTTGTCTTTCAATTCATTGACTTTATGAGGAGCTTACAAAAGAAAATGTGTTGTGTATTAGCACGAACTTCTAGGAGTTACAAAGTCATCGAATAACCCACATCGAGTAAGTAAAGTAACACCACGTAAATTATACAGAAGTAAAGCAAGCACACTATCCCAAAGAAAGAAACGTCTGCCCGAGGTTGATATTCCATGAATATCTTATGTTGAATACGAAACCTGATCAGAAAGAGTGCTACCCGAGGTTGTTTGATAAATATTTTGTATATCCTGGCAAAAAATAATACTTTATTCCAGAAAGATCGAATCTTTAGTTTCAAATGTGGTAGGTCTTCGATGTATGAAGTGAAAATGTATTCAGCAAAATAAAATAAGCATATATATATATAATATATAAATTGTAAAGTTACATCTAAATAAATTTTCTAAAAGACAGCATATGGAAAATTTTATATAAATTTTTTATCACTGATAATCTTGCGTGGGAAAAGTTGTCCAGGAATCCTCATACTAGGCTTTTGCAGCAGGTATAAAAGGCACCAGCGATCTGATATGGAATTGTCACATTCCAGAGGAACATTCGTTGGATTGATTGGTTTGGAGCAAAAAAGTACGCTGTTTTGGCTGTGATACGATACAAAATTACAGTTAAAATGAGGATTACAGTTGTCCTCTTGTTTCTTTTTAGTGTGTCCACCACGCTAGCTCAGGTAAAATGCTTTGCATCATTTCTCTAATTAATTAGAGACATTTGATTACAAGAAATATTTTCTCCTACAGATAACCTTCACCAGAGAGTGGGTGAAAGGTAAACGGTCCACAACAGCAGACCCATCAAAAATTCAGAAGGATGGGCACGTTGTCTGTAGAAAACTTGTGTCAGCAGTGGAGTATCTTATAGAGGTAAGGACGATGTTTTCTCAGATCTATTAGTGTCTGAATCTCGTGTTTTTGTCCTTAATTTTGAGTGTAATATGATATGCTACTCATACAGCTGGAAAAGGTTAGAAAATCAGAGTGTTCCGAGTGCCACTCTCAACCACCCCAGACGTTCCCCCTGAATATCTTGCAGAATCCACAATCCGAATACATCGCTTATCTTCGTGATCTCCCATCTGGGGATATTCAAGATGTTCCGGATAGACCTGTTCCAAACGTCGAAACGGGCGAAAAGGGCAACAAAATGTTTTAAAAGATTAGCAAGAAGGTGAAACGAAAGTAGCACGCTCTAGCAAAAAAAAAAAAACCCAAAATTTGAGACGATAACTTTAAAGATTTCTTATATATGGGATCTTCTTGAATCCATAAAGAAGTTGCTGTTCAGGAGCAATCTTCATCTTAACAATTAGTTAAACTTTATGTAATACAAAACGGAATGGTTTCAGATTTTGCCGACGAAATGATTTGAAGAAAAAAAATCATGCGTTATAATAAAATGTTTAAATCAAACTATCCATTCCAATTTTTTTCTTGTTCATCCTTTGAACCCATCTACAAACGGAGCGAGAAAGTTGTTGGTGAAAGTGAACCGTGTTCTTTGTAAGGCATCAGTCAGTCAGTAGATGCCGCTCCCAACGTTTTCCAGCTTACTCTGAGCAAACTAACGTTTCAGAAACTTTCTTTGTTCACCCTTCTAGAAACGAGTTTGTAAAGTTCCGTCGAGTCAGAGATGGAGTTAGTGTGCTGGTTTTGAAAATCGTACATTCCTAAAAAATAAAAAAAGAATCCAGAAAATACGCATTTCGTGTTGTAACATTCTTCTTACGATTCTTTGCGAAATATTTTTGTATTGTGTTCGTTGTATTTAACATCTCATCTCGCCCCTCGGTTGATGATTCAACCAAGTTTGGCATCTCTAAATTATTTGGGCAGTTGAACATTATCCAGCTATTAGGTTGATGTTAGTGGCTCTAAAGCTGTTTTTGCTGGCAAAAGTCTTGCTCAGTCATATTGCAATTTCCTAAGTAGATATTGTTCCCTCTCAATAAAAAAATTTTACCACGTAAAATTCATGAGTTTACAAGATTGCTATAGCATCATTTAACGAGTTCAATGATTATAAGATAGACCTCCGGACTTAAACCTACATGTCGTCTAGCTATTGCTTATTATTATGCTGTTTTAAAGGCAAAACACTGTTCGCCACCATTCAAACCCTGCAGTGTACAATATTCTCACCGAAACAACACCCCACGATGTAGCTTCTTTTTAATGAGATCCTCTTGTGCTGATGAAATACAATGACGGCTCTCTCTCGTAAAGAATTAGAAACGCTTGTGAAGCTCTAACAAACTACGCCGTTATAATATCATCCATGATCACAATCACATCACAATAAAATAGCATCTTTCTCTGCTTTCTCTCTCTCTCTCTCTCGCCCAACATTTTTTGGGGGGAAACACATATCTCGCTGACTTTTAGATTCCCTAATAGCTTTCATTCAATGCACTTTTGGATACATATAGCTACTCTCTCTCTTTCTCTAACCATAAATCAATACTTCCACTATCTCTCTCAAAAACTGTTTCTACGAGTTACCCACCCGTTTTTCTCTAACTGCTTGTTGGCTGCAGGCTTCTGTGTACTTCCTCGCTACCAGTTTTCAACTATGATGATACATTAAGTAGACTGATATCTTTCTAGAAAATGGATCATTCCTCGATCTTGTCCTGGTCATATGTACTTAATCATCACTAGTCATAGAAGGTGCAGGACATCTTTTAAATAATTGTTTTTACCGCAGGTTGTGTTCCAACAGACACCTTCATTGGGATAATTTATGCGACAAGGACTTGGTCTTCCAGCAAATTTTCGGAGTTTTGGCACCATGCCTTGCCCATCCCTGCTATTGTAATAGTAATAGACAAAGGAGGATAACTCGGAAGACATGGGAGCACAAGACTGCTGCGAGTGCTCCTACTGCATTTCTAAGAAAGGGGTTTCCTCTCATCTCTTGGTTCTAACTTTCCTATTAATCACCCATTTTCTTCTTTCTTCTCCGTATCCTGTTAAAGAACGACCTGCTACTATTTTTTCCTTTCTTGCATCTCCTATCGTGTGCTGCTCTTTCTCTCGAACAAAATTTCGTAACTCCACCAGACGAAATGGAAAATGACGATGTGTTTCACCCTTTTTATGATTTACTAAGTGATGCTGCGGTTCAGCACCATGTTTCTCCGCCATTCTCTCAATTTTTCGTTCTCCTGCTTTAAGAGGAACTTCACTGAAGTAGCCTCCTCTTATTAAGTCATAACCGATCCAATAATGAATCACCGAAAAAAACAAGCTGTTCCTTTCGGATACATTTCCAAGGCTTCGCTTCACTCCCCGACTGCCGTATCCTGCTTTTCTTGTCTGCTACGGTATCCATGTAATTGAATGATTTGTATCTACACATCATAAAAACACACACGTGTAGTCATTCGTATAATAAAAATAGAAACAGAGCGTTATTTATGTATGTAAGTACATTCAGATCCATTTTCATTATTGATTAATTTTTTTCGTTCCTGTACTCACAAGCTAATGACAAAGTAGTTCGAAAAATGAAGCAAGTAGGCACAAACGTTTCAAACTGAGCAGTACGAATATTTATATGGATATAAATAAATATGTAGTGTTTATGTATATTTCAATTGGTATGCTGCCATTCAAACCAAGCATTAGTCATTCTTTTGTTCAATATCTGAAATAATCTCGCCCTTCATCGTATTAATAATGGAAATGGCTCTTATAAAACGGTTCGTTCCATTAGGGCATTTTATCATCGGATAGACAAGCTTGTGATGCTGACGGGTGGGTTTGTGAGTTACATGGCAACGGGGCTCATCAATATCATAGTCATCATTGCAGGAGAATATGTACACCGCTAGAGATGCGGGAGAAATGTAATATTTTTAAATGGAGGAGTGTGTAATACACCCATTAGTATTATAACAATCGTTATGGTTATTTACAAGCTTCTCTGGAGAAGAACTCAACTCCCCTTCTCCAAGCCCGGAGACTAAGAGTACACTTTATGATTTACGTTGTTGTATCAAAGTCGGCCAGCATCAACAACGTAAAGTCTGATGCAATACAGCACTCTTTTGTTGGCACAAAGAGAGATACAACACAAACTTGTATAATTTTGTAAGCTTGACCATGGATGGACATGCAGGTAAGCATTGCAAAAATGGATTTTGGTTCTAAACCACAAATAAGTTAACTTAAACAAGAGATCAATTGAGTAAATGGAACCAATCTTAAAAGCGATGCATTTGTACGTCATTGTAGATAAACTATGTAGAACCTCTACTTTGGCAAGTTTATTCGCGCATATATACCTACTCTAGCTTAGATTTGAAGTTTACTCACAATGGTAGTTGATTGGATTGTCCAACCCTGGTGCGGCTGTATAGGGATATCATAATGTCAGTGTAGAGGTAACAGCTTAAGTTGCTTGCTTTCGTGGTTTGATTTTAATCTGTCAGGATGTAAGTGCCGTGGAAGAATATGAAAATAATGCTTTATATGCTTCCAAAATATATAAACGTAATACAAAAACGCAGAGATATATAATTTTCTACTAGCTCTCTCTCTCTCTCCTAACTTCCATCCGACTTTCAGTTTCTAGTCACAATTACTTTCTCACATGCCTGCAATACGAGAAAACGACAGAAATTCAGCTGTTACATCGTTGAATTTCATCCAGGTCGATTCAACTTTTGGTCTTTCCCATTCCTCGCTCCTTCTTCCTTCCACCAAAGCCCAAACAAAAGGTGCGATTTATGGACAATACGCATTTTTCCAAATCTGTGTCTTGCTAAAAGTGAACTATTCTTTACGCAAAGATTTTGCCGTTGCGGGCACACACACTTAACACTTCATATCGCTTCATCTCTTAAAAATCAAACTTTCTCGAAGGTAATTCAGTTTCATCTCGAAGCCCTGCACATTTCTTTGTCCATGTCTCCATTTAATTAGTGTAGTCTCAGCTAACCCCACCTTTCTCATGCTTCCTCTAAAAAAGCAAAAAAAAAAAAAGAATGCCTGCTCAGTACTAACCTCTACATAATGTTCACAGCTGCCACTGTTCAATCAAACTCATGCGGAGTTGCTACGTGACGTGGTAAAAGTCATCCTCATTATTGCAAAAACTCATCTAGTTTTTTGGGCATATAATTATCTAAAAAATATATATTAATCCTATATGATTACTCTCTCTCTCTCTCTCTCTATTTTCGTCATCCACCAGTCCTTTTATAAGTTAATACTATTGTGATGATCAACGCTCATGGAAAAGGATGAGCGCTTGAATGACTGTAAAAGATTGAAAATTTGATTTGACTCATTGACGCAAATAAAGGAAATGAGAATCTACATCTATCTCCCCCATTTTCATTTTCATCTCGATAGAGCGATCCCACTTTTTGCTGTTTGATTTTCTTACCGAGAATTTCGAAAGGTGAACCGTTTTGTGCGAACGCCAAGGCAACACAGAATTAGTAAGTACATTAAAATATGTGAGTTGTATCGCTAATAGATTATGCTGTTAACAAATAAATACTACAAGGATAGGCTGAGATACAACGCATCAAAAAGAGCGTGCCGTATTCACTGCGAGGAACAATAGAAAGCGAGCCCGAGTTGTTTTCCCGGTATCGTTTCGTGAAAATAAAAACCTGGATGGAAAAGGGCTTCCCAAAACTTAAGGAGTTTGATATAACTAGTTACACGCTCATTGCTTCATGCCGTAATCATATAGCATATTATTCAAAATATGTAGATACAATTGTTCCATGATCGTTTTTAGGACCAGAAAAAAAATCAGGGTTTTTAGGACCAGGGTTGTACATTACCATAAAAAACAAATAGAGCTAATGTAGCTCTTACACTCTCACAGCCACTACTTGACAGAGATCTGGAAGGGGAGAGGTGTCACAAAATGTCATAAAGGTTGATGAAACTAACTAAATGCTTCAGGTATCTCACTGGCTCTAAATTAGTTCTTCCCATCCCTGGTAAAGCCTTGTTCATCTTGTACGAGGATCAACAACGATTTTACTTAACTCCGTCGCCAGAATATATTTCTCTCTTCAGTTAACGAGATGGAAATACTTTGCAGCTGGAAACACTGACAACCAGGTCAGAATCGACAACCGATGAAAATTATACCAAAAAGCTTCTTCTTCTTCCATATCAGTCACACAAAAATACCCATTATCTCGCAACTGCTTCTCCAGCTACCTTCCAAGGAAAACATGAGTTTAAGCTNTCTCGCAACAGCTTCTCCAGCTACCTTCCAAGGAAAACATGAGTTTAAGCTGGAAGCCGAGCCTCTTTTGTCTTTCTCCAGCCGAGGCTGTCGGGACTCCACGTTCTGCTACAACTTATTCAGTTAGATCATTGCACAAGAAGTAATTTATTGAAGACTCCTAAGGGAACAAAAGTTAAAACCTTTTTCCCTCTTTTACAATAGACCCCTTCCCTTTTGTTTCCCGGCTTGCTTGCCTTTCCAAAGAGAAAGCTCACAAAAACGCGTTAGTAGGTGATGAGTGTGATCGTCAAGCGTGTCGTTTGAAAGCAAATACAGTATGTAAACTGTATTTTGTGTGTAATAAAAAAAATGTTCTCTGACTTTTAACTACTACGGAGTCTTTTATTCGAAACAGCTACACATACGAAATTAGTTAAAATTAATTGTAAACAATGCAGCTAGATACATTCTATGCATTTTTACAAATTCAGATACTATTTGATGCATCCATGATCTGCGATAAGAAAGTGTGAAAGTAATAACTGTAATAATAGCCTGCTTAAAGTTATCAGGATAGGAATTGTAATCTACACTGACGAAAATATTTTATACGCCATTCACTCTCCAGGAAAAGTTTCTCAAGTGAATAACAAGCAGAAATGACCCAGGCTGTTTGGCAAAGAGAAAAAAACCAGAGCTGGACAGACTTTGCCGGCAAGGAAACATATCCTATTCCAATATAATCAAGTTTTACAGAGAGAGAGAGAGAAATAGTGCTGTTTGATCATATAATAAATGTATTCGTACACTGATCGTAGAATTGAAGGATATTTTGATTGGCATTCATCCCTGGCAGCTTAATTTGGAGTTTGAGTCACTTGGAATTGATAGTTTTCAGAAATTACGTATTCCTGGGTTGCTCAACCCTGCTCTCTAAAGTGAGTGTTAAGTAGCATTCCGAAGAGACAACGATAACAGAGCCGAGAGAGAGAGAGAGAGAGAGAGAGAGAGAGAGATCCCTCGTCTGGTAAACGTGTCCTCATTAATTGCTCAGCAAAGAGGGAGCTTTCACATTCACTCATAGAAAGCCGAGGAGTCCTCAGCCAGATCATTTTCTCGTGTGCAGTCACACCACCAAGTCAGACGAGCCCAACTTATTTTTTTTTCCTTTTCTTTCTTCTGTCCAAATACACTCAAATTCACTCTCGGATTATATCATTTTGTAGTTGTTGCCAGAAAATAAAACGACACTCTTTCTCCTATATACCACTTGATAGAAAAATAAAAATAAAAAAGCTATCAAACCACTTACCGTTCACATTTTCTTTTTTTTTTTTTAAAGAGAAAGCAAGAAGTAGATCACTAGAGGAAAAGAAACGCAACAGCAACATTTTTTATATATATAAAACGGTCCATCGCTCCCAGCCACTCATTCCCTTTTCACCATCCGAACGGGTGATAACTTGCTACGGGAAAGGAACTTGCAGTTTGATTTTTTCATCCTTTTTTCGCTACCGTTGCCGAATCTAACTCCATTTCTCTCTCCCGAAGAAATAAGGCTGATGATGTGATAGATCAGGTTTTATTTAACAGATTGAAACGGATAAAGGCTGCCTCCGTGTTTAATCCTTTTACATGCAGCAACGGCATCGACAACACTGCTTCTCTTCTGGCCTCCGTCCTAGAGTGAAAGCTTGTCTGAACCAGGACTAAAAGGAAAACTGAAGATGTAAAGTGAGTTTCGTTAGTGGCAGTGAAGTATAAACAAAATGACGTGACTTATTCCTTTCACTTATTTTCACCACAATAAACAGTCATGGCGGCTTGCCTTATCGGCACAAAATTATCGGCACAAAACGTTCAAAGGGTATGAATAGGCCCTCAGTTTACCTGGCTTAAAAAGCGACATCTGTAAAAAAGGAAATCTTTCTTTGTTCGTAACGTTCTCAAGAAGAACGGGTTTGGAGCGTGTGTGTACGTGCGTGATTGTGTATGTGTGTGCGATATCTAAAGGTGCAGATGGAAGCGTGTTTTTACACCGAGTGGGAAATATATTATTCGTAAATGTAAGTTAACACTTGGATGGATGTGGGTGGGGGGAGGGAAACAGTTGACTCCGTTATGGTGACAAACGGTCAAAACAATGATGACGTTTTACTTCCTTCAGAAAACTCAAAGCCAGGCTCTTGGCATGCTCATAGGTACGCTCGACTGGACGCCAAGCCAACCCCGTTCACGATAAACGATATTCTGTGTTGGGGTGAGAGTGAAGTGAAAGTGGACAGGGAGGAGGACTGCTCCGAGATGGAGAACAAATCCTTTGGGGACATTCCCATTTTATCGATTCCCTTCCCGAGGACATCAGCCGTTGTCCCTGATACGGTGAGATATGATGAGCCCCTCAACTTGTCGCTCGCCAAGAGGAAACCCTCGGACATAGAGGTGCCCAAGAGTGGAGGAAAAATGAGTCGAAAAAGTGAGAAGGATTGTGGAGCTGATCAGGAGCCACCAAAATACGACTTACTACCCAACGATGTAATTATTCCGACGTTCAAGAGTTCGTCGCAAGCTAAAATTACAAAAAATGGAAACCTTAAAGGTAGTCACTCCAGGAAAACCCTGGCTGGTACAACAAACTGAATAAGAGATGGTTTCGTATTTTTGCTAAACCTCGCATCTCTACTAATATTCTTCTAACGAATGATTTGATTCCAGGCACATCCAACACAAAATGCAAGTCCAAATCGAAAAAGAAAGATAATCGTGTTTCCTTGTCGGAGGAGGATGTCAGTCAACCTTTAGAACTAGTCATTGATTTAAGCTCTAAAAGTTCTGCCACCAGTGGTGACTACACAACCCCTCCACTGTTCGAGCCAGCCGCCTCCCCAGTCTCAACAGACACGGATGGTGAGTCGAGGAGTGGCCTCTCCAAAAGGAAAAAAGCTCGGACAACTTTCACGGGGAAACAGATATACGAAATGGAGAGAAAGTTTGAAGTGAAAAAGTACTTGTCGAGTAACGAGCGCTGTGAAATGGCGAGAATACTGAACGTCACAGAAACACAGGCAAGTCAAATTGTGTACGCAAAAAATGAACTACAGTCCGTTGGTCCAACTGAATAAGCTTTCTTTTTCTGCACTTCCCAAAGGTGAAAATATGGTTTCAAAATAGGCGTACAAAATGGAAGAAAATCGACAATATTTCCAACGCAGTCGCCGCAGAGCACAAAGTCCATGGGAAAGGGTCTTCAGGCTCATCCCCTCGCAGCTCCTCGAAAAAGTCGAAACAACCTCAGGGTCCTGAGTCCATGGACGGGTCATCCAGTGCACCACCGACTTCGTATGAGGCCTGCAGTGCTAGTTTGGATTCCTTCGAAGACCACTCCAACGGATCAGTGCTCACCCACGAGGGCACTATCTCTGAGAGTACAACGTCCGAATACGGGAGTAAGGCTTCGTCCCCGCCAGTCGATGACATTCAGTCCCACTACTACTCACATTCCCTCCCGAAAGTGGCCCGCTTTGAGGAGGATCTACGCCTCGAAACGATTTCCCTCCCCGAGAGGACTTCCCAGCCTGAGAATTTATCAAAAAATCTTTCTCTCCCTGACGCCCCTACGAACACCCCTCCAAACTTTTTGGGTCAGAGTGAAAGTGGCACAGACTGACGTAATTTTTCTTCGAATGTGTCTAGAACTAGCATCTAAAGTAATCAGTGTAAACACAGGGTAGTATTTTAAACGAACATCTGCTAATACCGTTAAAAATCGTTATCCCGGATTTTTTTTACATATCCTCCAATTCATCAAACAATCATCTTTACAGTTCACTTGACAAACCTGCATGAATGTTTCTGTTTGTTAGACTACAAGCAAAATTAATGCTCATGACTTATCTGTAAAAAAAATACTTTCAAAGCCGAATTACTACGAGTGGACATAGAAACTAAAAATAATTTTTAAAAAATGCCATGTAAATCATGAATTTTTGTTCGGTGTAAAGTTTGCAAGAATTAAAGAAACGTGTCTGCACATCTGCGAGCGCGTGGGTTGCTTTGTCTTTGTTCATCATCTCTCACAGGTCAACGGGTAGTGAGGCCTGAAAAGTTCTTTGACCTGCCCGCGAGAATTCGAATGCTGGTGTGGCATCCATGGATACAGGCTGTATATAAGCCAGCTGAGGAACAAACAACATCATCATTCTTCTTTATTTCTCTCCTTCCTTCTTATCTTTCCTTTCCTTTTTTCTTCTCCTTTCCTTCTTTTCCTTTTCCATCGCCATCTATCCCTCCTCAACTCCTTCTTAGATTAATTTTCAATTAAAAATTTACCAAGTTCATCGATCAGCTACGTATTTTACTACTTTTCCGTTCGTCGTTTGGTGTTGAGCAAGATGGACTGTACTCCGGAACCGTGGTGTGTTGAGCGACTTCCCCTCATCAAGAGGCAAAATAATTACCAACCTCCATGCTCACCTTTTGGAGGTAAGGCGTCATTTAATTAACCCAACATTTCAATTGTCGAACCCATTTCAATACCGTCAATCAATTGATCACCTCTTGTTATAGGATGTTCCATTTACCGAGATCAATATCGTGGCTGCTATGGTCGTCCGGCAGCAACCTATCGACCCCGGAACTTTTTTACCCCTTCATCCGCGAAAATGTCCGACACTTCCCTGTACCGCGAACAGTTTACTTGCAAACCGCTCTGTCCCTTGGACCGTCCTAAGCCAGCAGCTGACTATGTGCCTTCCTGTAGTCCATTCGATGGCTCGTCCACATACCGGGTTGACTTCCGCGGTTGCTACGGCCAGCCCGCAAGAACCTACAAACCAGTTACATCGGTCGACCTTCCCTCCAGCGCCTTCGATGGCTGTACCACTTACCGGGGCGCCTACACGCCATACTGCCCATTTGAGTATGCCTTCAAGCGGGCCACAGGACCCCAAAAAAATCCTAGCTGGTCCTGCTCTCCATTCGAGGGATCATCCACATATCGGGTAAGGAGTTCCTCTTCGAGACGACAGAACTGATGAATCAACTAGACTTTAATTTTGTATTTTAATTTTAGAATGACTTCACTCCCAAATGTGCCCGCAAAACATCATCCTATCGCCCCGGACTCAGCTACGGCTTCTCTGACAGTAAATTCGGAGGTTGCACAACCTACCGCAACGACTACCCCTCTTTCTACTTCAAAGACTGCTGTCCTGGATCCTACACCTACCCATGCCGTTAATCTGCTCACCGCGATCCAATTACACATCAAGTCAACTTTCTGTATTTCAATCACACAACCACCTCATTTTATTTATTACATTTTTTCTCGAATTTCTCATACAGTCAACAAAGAAATTACACGTGGGCACAATAATTGTATATTGGAATGGAACCTTTCCTTTCTCTTCAACTGTCACGCTGTCCGAACTTGTACACCAAAAATACTTTCTAATATGAGCAACATTCGTACTAAAAAAAGTCCAAAATAAATCGGCTTACTTTAAAAAATAAATTCAACCAATCATTCTGCCATGAATTTTATTACTTAAATTATACGCATTCCATTATCGATATTAGTGGAACATGGCACATACGGAAGCATAATCCTGCATGTGAATCATCCTCCATACGACCAACATAATATCCTGCGAGAGAGAGAAAGAAAACGTCCTACTTGTATCATGTAAACGGCTGCACCTAGCTAGTCACGGAGTCGGCGTAGTTATTAAATGTTGACGTTGAACTTGTTATTAAATTATAGAACCATTTGAATAGTTTACGATTTCCAGGAAAAAAAACACATCATTTTCACTGACCAAGTAGCTTGTTCTTCAAAACTGAATGCATACCTAAGTATTTTTTAAATAATTAAAATCAAAGCTTGTCCTTACAATAAACAACTCTCGTTTTGTAGAAATGTTTCTGGTACTGATAGACGGCAATCTACAAACTACCAAAAATACATATTTCTTTACTATAAAAGTTTGCGAACTTTTCCCATTTCCTGTTTTGCATCACGGCCTTGCATGAACTGGGAGGTTGCTTTTTATTCATATAATCCTGATTCAAAGGTACAAAAGGACTAGCAAAAAGCATTCACGAAAAGGGAAGAAAATCAGGTCGGGCGGGGTTTTAAAGGAGGAAAACAGAATGACCAAGTGTGTAAAGAATAGCGAAGAATCGGGGTCGAAGAGATTTTTTGTTGTTGTTTTTAACACCATGAGAAAATAGGATTGGTTCTAGTAAATGACTGCTTGAATCTATAACTTATATCTTGGAGACGACTAGCTGCTGAATCCGCACTACCGCCAGGTGTTCTTGCTTGTGGATAGCTAACACCAGACGTTCTAGAATCAGAAAAAAAATCACAAGAAAGGCGTAATGAAATTAACTGACGACAATAATGATATGGCCTCATTGTGTGTACTTCCAAAGCGCCTACCTTTCAATTATAACAGAAGGCATTTGAACAAGCTCAACCGGACTGCGTCCATCTTTAAGTGCTTGAGACACGTTTAAGATCTGGCCTCTCATCACAGCCATCTGCTTCTCGAACATGTTATGATCGAAACCTCTGTCTTGCTGCAAGAAAAATGAATGTTTTACGATCATGTTATACATATGTAATAGCTCGATGGACGCTTGTTAACTGACAAGTTAGAAGACACTTACACTAAAGAGGAAAAAGAGTTCATCACATAGTTCCATTACTAGATTGAGGTCTCGTATTTTGGGGAGTACCAAGTCTTTCGTTTCTTGACTAAATGGTACTTTGGCATACGGTAGCCTATGCCCAGTGGTAGGGGTACGCACGCCACGAGTCGGGATGCTTGAAAGGGAATGCTAGTCCATTGTCGATTGCTGCTATAGTAATATTTGGTGATCGAGGGCTTCTGTACTCCTACAAACAAAAGTTCACATCGTGTTCACATGCGTTTTAATAAAAGTGGTAAAAAATATCCATGTGACAGTGACCGTGACCGTACTTGTGAATCTCCCTCCTTGACAATCTCGGGTTTTTCATATTTAATCAGCCAATTGTCATTACCCCGGTCTGTATTTCTAATGATATAATCGAGGACAACGAGTCTCTCGAACTGGTTGCTGAAATTCTTTCATCACTTCGACCGGGGGAGGATCAGACTCAAACCGTCTCAGCCAATACTCGGCGTCCTTATAGCCTTCAACGAATACTTGAAAAGATCCCGCCTTCGAAAATAAATTTTTTTTTGAGTTATCGACACAAATTAAGAGTCGTGTCATTCGATTTTATTATGCAGTTGGATTTGGTAATACCTTTGGAGGTAGTCCAAGTCTATTGGAACCGACGACCCAAAGCTGGGAACCGTTCAAACACAGCCCGCTTCGCTCGAGCTTTCTCCCTGTCGATCCTCAAGTAGTTAAAAGTGTCACTCACTAGCCGGACCACTTTTGTTTTGGGGACAATATTAAGTCCCAACTTCTGGTCCACTATTGACGCTCCTGCTTCACTCAGGTAGCCCTGGTTTGGCACCAAACATGATCGTCCGAAGCAACACGGGCAACACATTTTGTGAAGCCACTTGATCCACTTTGGGTTGAGCCGACCATACGGCTCCTCATCTTTCGGTTTAAATACACCAATCGTCCGCTACTCGACACAGAATCACAGTTCATTAAATATTACATCCTCGTTCGTGAATAATCTCAATTTCTTTGATGAACCTTTGTCACTCACGTTAATAACATTTTTTACAAAGTAAGAACCTGACGATCCTTGATATATTCGCTCAGGTAATATTCCACAATCGATGGCGGCTTCTGCTTGTCGTATCAAATCATCAAAAAACGGGTCATCTGCAAATTTAGGCAAACACCCGTGTTAAACTCCTCCCTATTTTTCCTTGAAAGTGAATTTTGCTCTCAGTTTCACCTGGAAAACAGTTCTTGTACGTTGGATTTCGATCGTCGTCCACTCGCAGAAGCGGCTGGTTCTCACGCACGTTTGTTGACGACATAATACGTCCAGACGGGGCCAGGTTAGGATCATCCGAGGTGCCTGAAAGTAGCCAAACAAAAGCTTCTATCAACAATCTCTCTGGATATGCCTCCCTAGTAAACACATGTGTCGTCTGGCAGTAAATTTTAGTAGCAAAAAACCAAGAAGATATTTAGATAGAGAAAAGAATACAGAATTGGTAACGAACAACTGTCACTGTGAATCAAATTTGGTTCGTGTTGATGTTGTCGTCCCAGAACCAGGTGTGGCTAGACTATCACCCTGTTCCATAGCCGTTTTGTTTGGGATCGAAATCTCCTCATGGAACCAGTCCTTCCACAGTAGTTATCTATTATTTTCCGTATCTTTGTTTGAAAAAAAAGTTTCACAGGTTAGTTCTTTTTACTTTTTTGCTTGTTCAGCCGTTACAAAACCGTTAGCTTATTTTGTCAGAAGGTGTCCCAGTGAAGGAAGATTTTCACACAGTCTTTGACTCAAAAAGAAAGCGATACACGCAATATTGAGTTCACGAACCGTCAATTTGTCAAAGGTGAAAATGTTTTAGTACTAAATATCGTGGCGTGTCCACAAAAGATAACCCTGTTTGCAAGCTACCACCCTCCTCTAATCACTTCAGCTTGGGTGTGACATTTGAGTTAAACAAGGAAGTAATTAACTTTACCTTAAAATTTGCAACACTTTTTTCGTTTCTTGGCTAGAGACAACGCGTCTAAACTTAAGTTGAAAACGACGACGACCCTAAAAAAAATTGTTCTGCTAGTGGTTCAGCAATAAAAATGGTTTGCTCTAGTTAATATCCAACTGGCTAAACTAAACCACAAAAAAAAATTATGTCTATGACGAGAAGTGATTCATCGTCATACGAAAAATAAAATTCAGACTATTCGCACAACATCACACAAACGAAATTCTTGTCCTGTCTCTGTTCAAGTGCAACACATAATGGGTAAGACTCAGTATCATATGTTTTCAAGAGACGTGTATGTGTGTGCGCGCTGCTGTGGAATGTCTATGTATCATGCATGTCCATGTCGGTTTGTGTTTAAAGCTGCTCTCAGTCAACAATTAATACGTAGCTGAACTTGGTCAGCAAGTTATGATATCGATGAGTTTGTCTGTCTGTCTGTCCTTGTGCGCTCTACAGGCCGTACCTTTTAGTCGATTTCCACCAAACTTGGCAGAGGGATACTTTGGACCCTAAGTAAGATCCCTATTGATTTTGAGCCAAATTGGTAGACCTTCAGGGTCGGGGTCAGCTTTTTCTTTTATATTTTGAGATGGCATGCGAGGTATCATTTGAAAGCCCTTATTGAGAACAGACTAACGGTGTGGTTGTTTTGGATTTCTGTCACAACTTTTAAGCGGCATCAAAGGTCAAACTTTTGCCTTGCGCTCAAGATTTCGGACGACTTTCTGGTTTGTGCATTGAAAAGTGGAGAGTGATACATCATTAGAAAGCTCCCAACTAGGGCTATTCAATGCAGTCTATTTTCCTTAACTTTTTTCCTTGTTTTTTGCTAAGCTTTTTTCCATAGCTTTTTTTGCTAAGCTTTGTCTTTAGCTTTTTGCTAAGCTTTTTTCCTTAGCTTGCTGATTATGCATGACTATTTCTGTTCAGCTACGTCTTTACAGCTTCAAAAGCTTTTCTTGCATTTAAGGGTGATCTTCCAATGCTTTTTGGACAAAATGTGTGTGGGTCGAAAAGGATACCGTGTTGCGTAAGATGGAATCAATGTGAAAAATAATAAATTTGTTGCATCGAAGGAAATAACCTTTATTTTTTTTGATTGAGCGAATGATAATACACACGTATCTTGTGGAAGTTTCAGTTGTAGACATATCCATGACTGCGTTCCTCAAGTTGCACTTTGAAAGGTTTTGTTGGTTGGCTGTGGGTTTGGTACAACAGCTCGTGATTACAACTTTTAATGTGAGCATGAACATTACTCATAATTAAATTACATGTACACTTTATTATTCATATCTGTATGTACGTTGATGAGCATTGAGGATTCATGTCGTAAAAACTTTTGTTATGTAAAGGGAACTGTTATATGGTGACATATTTGAGGTTGAAACATGATCAGTTCAATTACACAAAAGACGTACAGAGTCAGCAGCTGAAATAAGTGCTGATACGATCCAAGCTATGTCTCTAGAAAGATATATACTGAACGAGATTCCGAAAAAATGTTAAAGGGGAATTGTAAAGTACAATATTCTATTCCACAAAAACGTAGTCGCTGAGTAGTCGCTTTATGCATCAAGATCGTTTACAAAATCATAGTGCTGACAGCGCAACAAAGAAGCGTCGCACATGGACAAAGGTCTTGTTTGATCAACCAAGTCAAAATGATTCTTCTCGTTTTCATGACGCTGTCTCAGCAGTTGGCTAGCAGAAAAGTTTTTACTTTTTTACGTAACCAACGTGTTTTCATATGGCAGATAGCAATTCAAAATGCAAATGATGTGGTGGCCGTATGAATCTCGTAGCCTAATATGCATTCCAACACTTAGAGTCCGCAATAGAGTTAAGATTTTGCGCATCGACCGAAATCAACAATGAAACTGGCTTGCCACAGGACAAGACGCATAATATTTTAACGTATTACTCTCCCAACTTTCACGACCACTCGTTTAATACAACCGGTTTCAAGTTGTGTAGCCTGGTCTCCATTTGAAACCATTCAGGTCAAATTCCCAGGAGTTAATTCTGCTCATTTTCCGCGTCGTGGAAGGTTCTATTCACTTGTATCATTATTCTCGTTTTTCATTGAAAACTAACCTAGGGCAACTTACAATGTAATAGTTGTAACTGATCGTGAGTTATGATCTCGTACTGATCCTTCACCTGACATCCAGGAGTGCCTCTTAGAGCATATTGCGGTGGATAATTTTTACATCTGATGGTTATCAAGCAAGATTTAAATTAGAAGAGCTAATACCCTTTCATTCATAACAAAAAACGATGTCAAAATAATGAATGAGGCATTTACAAAATCCTTCACTTTTTATACGTAATGCGTTAAAAAGTTTACTAGGACGATTAGTGAAGGTCACGATCCGTGCTGGGTTGAACGCAGACTGTTCCGAATGTCTCTTTGTTGTTGCTTTCAAAAACCCTTACGGCAAGGCAGAAATGCGGCACGAGCAGCAGCGGTCGCCTCCTATAGTCCCTTTAGATAGTGCCACTTTGCCCCAAGAATTGAAGAGGGAAAGCCAGTATTTAATTTTCCTTTGATCAAACACATTTTTGGTGACAAGCAAAGCAGTTCTCAGATCCACGTGTTATCAATGAGTGCACAACTGTGTTTGAGTCGAGGAGTGTTTTAATGTGCTATTTTAACCAGTAAACAGTTAAGTTTGACGTTGACGATGGGGTCGAAGAAGAAGGGAGGAGGTCCGAAGATCAGTAAGTTGAAGTTGAACAACATCAAAGGGAAAAAGTTGGGAACCGGAAAGAAAACCAAGTCGAAGGAGGTTGTTCAGGCGCGACGGAAACTCCAGCGAAATGTACGTCGACGGTTGGCGAATAAAGGGCAGAAAAAGAAAGTGAACGGTAAGTTTATGTCTGTCTGAAGTACTTAATAGTCAGG
Source organism: Akabosia matsudoensis (assembly GCA_019593645.1). Classification (NCBI taxonomy): domain Eukaryota; kingdom Metazoa; phylum Arthropoda; class Collembola; order Entomobryomorpha; family Paronellidae; genus Akabosia; species Akabosia matsudoensis. Next base: position 9,079 of record VICI01000067.1, on the reverse strand, counting down.
GAACATAGAAAGTGATAAATTACTAATAAATGGGCCATGATTGTTAACTTTAGAGCCTGAAGCAATCATTGAAGATGTACTCGACATGATTCCAGACGATGATTTGGCTCATTTACGAAACGAAAATGCACGAAGTAAGTTTTATTTTGTGGAGGTAACAACATCAAAGGGAAAAAGTTGGGAACCGGAAAGAAAACCAAGTCGAAGGAGGTTGTTCAGGCGCGACGGAAACTCCAGCGAAATGTACGTCGACGTTTGGCGAATCAAGGGCAGAAAAAGAAAGTAAACGGTAAGTTGATGTCTGTCTGAAGATCTTAATAGTCAGGGAGCATAGAAAGTGATGAGTTACTAATAAATAGCCATAATTGTTAACTTTAGAGCCTGAAGCAATCATTGAAGATGTACTCGACATGATTCCAGACGATGATTTGGCTCATTTACGAAACGAAAATGCACGAAGTAAGTTTTATTTTGTGGATGGAAGTCGGGTGGGGCCCAAAGGGGATACTCGTCGACGGAAGAAGAGTTCTTTATACGACGACGAAGAAATCGAAGATGAGTACGAAGAGAAGCATAAGAAAATACTGGATTCAATGGAGGAGGAGTCCAACTTCTTGCCAATCAAAACTCGCAAAGGACTGGAGTTTGTGAAGCCAACGAAAATTCAGCAGGAAGTTAAAGATCTTGATGAAGAGGAGGATTTAGAAGAAGAAGAAAGTGAGATGAAGGAAGAGATGGACGTTGCTGAAGAAAAGCCACTTGAAATTACAACGTGCAATGTTGTTGGCCCAGAGGAAACAGAAAATGGCAGAGTATAAAGTTCGTATTGGAGTCATGGCATCGTCGTTCTTGGAGGATCCAGAAAATAGGGTAAGAAAACATTTATACATTGCGAGCTAGAAGCTATGATTGACTGTTTTCTTATTTTATTAATCTAAAAGCTTCAAAATTTGGAGAGTTTATTGGCAATAATGAAAACCTCGGATGATTCGGTGGCTCTTGTAATCCCGAAACTGGCGGCTTTGTCGCTACAAGCTATATTTAAAGATGTATTACCCTTATATCCTATCAAACACCACACCCAGGAGGGCGTCAAACGTAAGTCATTGTTGAAAGCACACACGACAAACACTTTTGCTAATTGTACGCCTTATTTGCAGTTAAAAAGGACACTCGTCAGCTGCAAGGCTATGAGGCAAATTTACTGAAAAAGTACAAAATATATATGCAACGTTTGGAAAAGCTTGTGGTTCGTTACTGTCCGAAGAAAATGTCACACTCTTTAACCGAGGCAAGTAGTGAATAGCGGTTTGTTTACGTAATGTATTGATAAAACAGTGGTCGGGATCATTTGACAAATTTTAATATATTTGAAATAGCCGGAACTTAAAATGGGAAAGATCGCGCTCCAGTGTATGTGTCGAATGCTCGAGAGTCATCCTTATTTCAACCTGTCCACAAATATTGTCAATTTCATTGTTCCATTACTGAACAACTGGAGCCCTGAGCTTCGACAGATTGTTACGGACACAATCCGTAAGGTTTTTCGCAGTGACAAGAGGGGAGAAATCTCATACGAGATTGTTCGCCGAATCAATTTCCTAATCAAGACCAAGTACAAAGCGGGCAAGGACGGAATGATCCGAAAGGATGTACTTGACGTTCTCCTCTTTTTGAGAATTAAAGAAGCTGACTTGAACCGCGAGAAAGAAGAGGAAGCAACGCCAGGCAAGAAAATGACGTTCGAACAGAGGAAAATGATGTCAAAGCGGCAGCGAAAGGTACTCAGTGAAACGTGACTCTTTTTCGTTAACGGCAAACGCTAATTGTGAATGTTTATTTATTTAGAAAGCGAAAGAACTTGTTTTGTTGGAGAAAGAGCTTTTGGAAGCGTCCGCCGAGGAGAATAAATCGCGAAAGGCTTATTTCCTGACAGAAATAACAAAACAGGTTTTCACTATTTACTTCCGAACGCTAAAATCTACCTCACGTTCCAACATTTTAACCGCTGTGTTAGAAGGACTATCAAAGTACGAATGAATTATGGCTTTTATACATCTCACTGGACTTATAATTAACAAATTTTATCTTACATTCCTTACTTTTTTCAGATTCGCGCACGTTATAAGTGTAGACTACTTCGGTGACCTGCTCCGCGTCCTCAAAGGTTACTTGGTGGAGAACAAAGTCCAGGATCGCCAGTTCCTTCTGTGCATTTCAACTGTGTTGGCAGTATTGGATGGGCAAGGGTCTAGCTTAACTTTGGATCCCACTGCGTTCCACCAGAATCTTTATGCTGCGCTCAGTAATTTGGTTTGTGGTAGGTTTTTGCTAGTATAGATCATGCATTTTCCCTTCCAATTATTTGGATTTGCGATTACACATTCATTGCATTTTGATTGTAGGGAAGCGGGAAAGTAACGTGGCGTTGGCACTTCGCTGCGTCCGTCTTGCCACTGGTCGAAAACGCATGCCTGCTCATAGGGCCATTGCATTTGTCAAGCGGTTGGCCACGTTGGCTCTGCAAGTGGAGCACAACGATGCCCTTGCTACACTTCAGCAGATTAAATCAGTAATGAGAGTTCATTCAACAGCCTCTGTCCTTCTAGACTGTGATGGGGCTGGTGGCACTGCCGTATACTCTCCGGAGTTGGATGATCCTGACCATTGCGGTGCACAATCATCTACGCTTTGGGAGGTTTTACCTTTGATGGTAAGTGCGTTTATACAACAGTGATCTCGTATCATACACATTTTTTATCCTTTTTTTTTGTCAATATAGTCGCATTACCATCCGTGGGTTGCCAGAGTTGCGAGTGGAATCGTTCAACCTGAGAAAAGTGAACCATTACCTGGAAATTTAGGCCAAATGTAGGTTCAACACGTTAAATGCTTGATGGTTGCTTAAAAATTATGTAGTGTTGTTTATTTTATTTTGTTTCGTAATTTTAGGAACCCAGAAGACTTGACCGAAGCCCTTAGCGTGTCGACAATGGATTTCAATCCAAAACTTAGGGCTCCTACAGAGAACAACCATAAAGGCAAAGGGCGCATCGAAGAGTTTAAGCCGAAAACTGATTTTTTCACAACAGAAATGAACCTTAAAGAATTATTATCTTCCCAAGTTATGGAAATCGACTCATTTCATCCAATTAAAGTAGAAGCAACAGACGATTAAACGCAGTAAATAAACTCATATCCTAAATGGAGACTTCGTTGTTTCTGTCATTTTTTATTCTACAATTTCATTATTCATCGCAATCATTCAATATTATTTTTAAAATCTGGAAACTCGTTCACATTCTTTTATCCAAATAATCCCAAACTTTCCATTTTCCTCTTCCAGACTTCACATAACCATACTCACTCAGGGTTTAATTCGAAAAATAGTTAATTACTATTACCAATACAAAATTCTAGGCAACAGCAAAATGACTTGCATCAAAAAAATAAAAAATACCTTCTCTCTTGATATGAGTTATTTTCTGAAGAAACTGATTTGAAGTAATAATGTTTAAGTATTTCTAGCAAGTCATCATGTCGTTGCCTGTCGTTGCATTGTTGCTATTAGGCCCTTTCAATGATTCGTTAATATCCCTACGAAAGACGGTGAGATTTTGGGTGAACCTGTCCCTATTCTTGACGACAAGGTTTCTTTCAATTCCTTCCATTAGGTTCTCAAACCACTGAGCCATGTTGGCTTGCTTCTCCGGAGGTTGGTTCCGAATAATAGTCTCTCGCAACTGGCCAAAATACTGCAACAAGAAATTTAAAATAAATTCATCAGCAGCGGCAATAATTTACATTGAATGTATGTCAACTTAGTGCGTACCTCTGCATTAAGTAGAATCAATCCTAGTAAGGGCCTTGACATGGACCATTGATTGCGACAGTCTTCGAACATCACAATGTTTAACACAGTCTCAAGCATTTGCTGAAGGATTTCTGGATGCTGCTCAACAGTCTGAAGAACTCGCTCACTGCCTGGAAGGGAAAATGGCCTGGGCTGCTTTCGATCTACAAACAACAGAAACCAAACAATGAATAGTCGAAAAAGACTGTATCAGGGGTTTGCCGATGTATGGACAAACGATTTGCGAAAGGGTAACTCGTGCGGTGATGGAATCAAATATTGTGTTAAAGCGAAATTCGACATACTTTTTTGAGTCCATTGTTTAAAGAGATAGGACACGATGTGATCCAATGTGGCACAACAACCAGCGCAGACCATCGTATCTGAAACATACAAACCTACGAAGTTAAACTTGTATAAAAGTATGTTCAACAGTTAATCGGGATTTAAGTTTCTATACTTACCTAGGGCCGAGAGCCCTTCAGAAATAGAAGAAAGAATGTACAGAAACATGTTCGGGTCCAAGGCAGCCAAAAAGTTCATATGGTCTTGGGCAACACACTCCAGTAATACATAATAGGTGAGTGAGAGTTTTGGAAAATCCTAAACACCCACAAAAAATTAGACTGGTTCCAAAATGGACGATTGTGCATGAAAGTAAAATTTACTTGCCATAAGATCAGACAAGGGAATGGACAAAAGTAATTTCACAAAACAGTTAAGCACATTGTCCAGTGCGTCATCGCCATATAAACGGAAGACACCAAAGTTAACGTAGTTTCCGCAGAGCGCGGCTTTCAGCATCATAAAGCAAATAGACACGCCCTTTAGTTTCAACGGGTAAAGCTGAGTTTTAGGTACCTCCACGGTTAGTATACGATTACCTGGAACAGAATTCATAAGTCATTTCAATTTTATTACTGCACAACAACCAATTTCGGGGAATGTAACAAGAGAAGATAAACGTATTCGAAGTTAAGTTTACCATAGGCGCAGATCATTTTACTGGCTTCTCTAAACAACAAAATCCCATTGGGTGAGCACACATCGAACTGAAGTCGCTGAGAACGGTTTTGCACCAACTCAGCAAACAGTTTTAGCACAGGTGTAGTCACTACTGGATCATGGAACCAGAGTTCAACAGCTCTCTGTAGAATTGGAGTGTAGGTCGGATAACTGGAATAAAAATATAATTATACACTAATTATAATCATATTTATTTAATGTATGGGAACAAAAATATGAACGAAGTGCTTACATCCAGTCAAAGAACATCATGTAAGTATGCCGAGTGTTAAATGCAAAGATTATTCCCCGTAAATCCCTCGCCAGGCCGACTATTCTCCATTTGGCTTCCTCATTACGGAACATGCTCGTTCCAGCGTTCGTAAGAAGTTGGCCAACGCTTTCGATTTGGGCTAAAAGGGAAACATATGTATTATAAAAGAGGCCCTTGCGATACAATAATATTTTCCGAGCGTTCGGCAACTATTACTACCTGTTAAAGGCACCATGAATGTATGGAATTTGTCTTCGTCCTCTCCCAACTCCACCATAAGCAAGCGGCCCAGGGCAGTGTAGAAGGTGGTCCGAAATCGTAAATCGTTTACGTTTTGATTCAATCCAAGAAACGGGAAATGTTCACCCTGAACAAAGAGACTGCTTTAGAACGACAAACCGAATTTCGCAAAACATTCGTATCTAGAAGTCATCACTTATGACGTACAGTATGGTTATTGAGCATGAACTGCACTTCTTCTAATTTGACTAGCTTTCGCACACTGTTGTAGCCAACTGACAGGTCTCCTAGTAAATTTAACGTTTTAGATAAAAGTAACTCACATCGGCTCCAATACTTCAAATTTGTAATGCTGGAATACACAAAACCAAATCAACCACATCAGTAAGGACTCAACTCATGATCGTGGTAATAAGCTTGAAGTTTTTTGGGGACATTTTCCTACATTTTCCTTATGAAAACACTTAAAACCATTGTCTCATCAGATAAGCCTAGCACTTCTGATAGCCGACGGTACACTTTGGACGCTTTCTGAACTTGATCCCCCACGTATATTTTCCGGAACTGTTCGAAAAAGGAAAGATACGCCGACTCCAACCGCTCACAACCACCTTGGCTTAGCCGAGAATCGGTAAGCTGCATTAGTTGCAGGACTCTGTAATTAACAAATAACGCCTATCCATAAAAAGCCTGAGCCAGGTAGGTTTGACAGGGGACAATAATCGTAAGCTAACTTACCGGCACACAAGCTCTCCATCCATGTTGTCATGGTCATCATTGGAGTTAAAGGACACTCGACCTCCGATAGCAGCCCCAATAATGTACACCAACCACGTTAGCTGGCCTAAAGGAAATATCGAAACTATATTCCACTGAATAATACTTAAATACTGATCACCGTTCAGGCGGCCAACTGCACAGATTACCTTCTTGAATTGCGAGATCAACTGGAGCAGGTGTGCGTCGTTGCAATAGCTCCTGATAGTTTTGAGCAGCTTGGTCAAAGAGTTGAACAATTAGGGCACAAGTTTTTTGGTACTCACATCGACCAATCACTGAGAGTTGTTCTAGCTGTTGCGTAACCATGGCAGTGTCATCCAATGGGTCTTCAGTTGCTTCTCTGAAAAAGATTCGCAATTGTTAATTTCCAATAATTCCTTCAGGGTAAGCTTTGAAAGTGCTGCATCCATTTTATCAGAGCCACTTTTTCTAGAATTCTAGAATACCTTATGCAAACTCCAACCGAATCGATTCGAGAGGTGATGTACGCCCTAGTAACTTCTGGTGTGTAAGTCTCCAGCATATGAGGCTCGGTGGCCTTGACGTAGGGCACTGAGGCAACTCATCCGCTGCCATAAACTAAGCAGATAATGGACACTATTGGGAGCTACTTGAAGCATTTGCTGTGGAAAAGTGAACACAAAAAACCCATATTTTCTCAAATCCAAATTTTAAAACTCTTGAGGACTCGATTCTAATTACCCGTAAGCTATCGACAGTAAATTTGGCTATCAGTTGTATCGCTTCTGGATAACTATCCATCTATGACAAGTTCCCCCAGTTGGTAGTTTGACTTAAGTCTTGCAAGGAGACGACAAAACTCGTGATAATTGTTTGTGTCACTTAAGCCCTAAACATGATAAGAATGTACATTAGTCAATTGGCTAAGCCCAGTTAAAAGACAATCAACAAGCCTTTGATATAGGCACATACACTTAGGTGTGGATTCAGTAGAATGTTTTTCACTCCGTTAACTAAATGTGTTAAAAATTTAGCCCGCTCAGCGTTGCTGAACAAGGAGCGTCTGACGGATGCAATTTGTACTAAACAGGAAAGTGCCTGAAAGCCAAAAGAAACGTTAAATAAAGATTAAGCCGTTCCAAACAAGTTTTCTCTTTTCGTTTTATAGTGCTCCTTTACCATTGGTGACAATGATGATGGAAGCGTATGGTAAAGGTCAAAGAATAATTGTAGCGTTCCAAAATCGAGAAAGGCTGGCCGCCAGTTGGTAGGTATCTGAACGGTACAGAGATCATCCGAAGACTCGTCCGTGGATGTTCCAATGAAGTCGAAGGTGAGACAGTTGTGTGCCAACCGTAGTGACTGGTTCATGAGAGCATGCTGCAGGCCGTCCTCAAAGTTAAGGGTCTTTCTACTTTCCAGCGCAGTTTTCAGTAGGGTACAACAAAGCCGAAATATTTCTAAGAGTTGTTGGTCCCGAAAAGAAGATGCTATTTTCCTATGCTTTGTTAGGCTCCGGTTGGCATCCGCCTCAGACACCTGGTTCATTTCACTGGTGAGCACAGAGAGCAACTGAACACCAATTGTGCAATGCTCCACAGACCCCTGGAGGAAAGTCCCTATGTCGGTGATCACGTTTCGGAACACGTACTCGTCCTTTTCCATGTCGAACCAGCCGAGCTTCGTAATACGAGCAAAGAGCACAGTCAGCGCCTGGATCACATACGCGTCTAATTTGATCCGTGTCCCCAAATAATTTAATATGTAGGTTCCTGCAATTTACATAGTTAAACGTTGTTTCAAACTGTAGCTGGCGGTGGCGTGTACATCACTTCTTTCCTGAAATCGCTTACTTATTTGGATTCGTTGCTGAAGTGATATAATTTGAGCCGGACGTGACACCAACTTCGTGAGCGTTGTGGCCGCTAACAGCTGAGCATACGAGCTCGTCGCCCGTTCCAACAGCAACTGACATTTTACCAAAGTGTCAGGCGAGTTCTGCGATTCAACAAATAGATCTTGAACACCTGATTTTAATTTTGAATTTGGAAGGAACATTTATTTACTAGATTTATCTTGTAACTCACCTGAAAGTTTACTAGTGCCTTTTCAGCCTCAGCTCGTTGTACTTGATCATTGGATTCGTACAGATGTTTACACAGTAGCTCCAACTGTTGAATTTCCTGCAAAGAAAATCCCGGAGGAGGCATTAGCACGGATTGGTGTTTACTGCCTACAAGTTCCTCCGATTAAATGTTGATTACCTGATCGACTGCCATTCTTGTTTCTTGACTTGATACAGATTTTTCTCCAAAATGTAATTCAAATGTACAACTTTCGCTCCCACCACTATTCCATCTTTTCTCTAAATACTGACTGATGCAAAAATAACCTCATTCCTTAGTCAAGTTAAATCGTCATTTCTTACGACACTTTCTTAATTCTTTGTAGATTTACCTTAATTTTTATTCCGTTCACATATCCGACGAGAAAGAAAAGCAACCGATAGACTTTCTACTTCTTTCAGACAAAAAGAATAATGCTGATGATGTCCGAGAGGAGAAGCTGACTTACAAATTATTAAAAGAAATACGGAAAGTTAAGTTCTTGATTGTTCAAGCTGGGAGTCGAGTGGGGAAAAATAAAAACAAAATAAAAATTTCGTGAGGACTCCAACCACCACTTTTGATATGCTCCCAGGGCAAAAAAAAAGAGAAATATTATTGTCTTGACTCTGTTCCTAGATGTATTTTCTATTCCGTCGCTGTTTTTTTTTGCGCTTGTTTGGTGGTTGGATTGGAATACGAACTGGATCTGTGTCAGCAGTGCCAAGAGCACACACAAATGCCTGCCAGACGAAAAGATAGTTTCATATGGGAAAAAGCGAGCTGTGTGTGTACAATGTGTACAGGGGCTCCTTTTCTACACTCGATACGTATGGATAGAAAGCTTTTTGTAGAAAATAA
>VICI01000066.1:0-76159 GCA_019593645.1 Akabosia matsudoensis | reverse complement strand
GCATATAATGTAGAACATCATGATACGTCGTGAGGACACGCTGTCATCAACCTTTCATATAATGTTCAGTATTCGTATATAACCTGGTGTCGTGATCCTTTTAGTTTATAATTTAGCCACGCGTACAAAATATACATTTGCCCTTAATACTGACGTACTGCCAGTAAGCTTATTGCTCTTCTAGTCTTCTCGGGAAATGATGAGCTTCTTAATTAGAGTGAACACGTATGTACATAATATTTTTTCTTATTTTTCCTTTCCGAAACACTGGACTTCGCAGTCGCAGTCATTGAGTGAAATAATACTCAGTGAAACAATTAAAAGAAGACTGAAGACACCACCAGTCTATTTAAGCAGAGCTCCGAGAAATGTAATTATGATATACCATCCACCATAAGAAAATGAGCGACACACTTGCTTCAGAACACGGGTGGATACAGCTTCAACAGGGATTTAGCAATGTTATTGCCAATGGTTGGCCGAAATAGTACTGGTTAAAATCCAAATGCACCTAATACTATACCGTGTAACTGGTATATGCACGTATATTATTGCATTGCGTAATGGCATGTGAATCATATTTGTTTACCCGTGGTAGAACTATCCTTAAGGATTATGGAAGACGCCTTCAAGGCAATAATATTCATCTATAAATTGTTGATCTCAACACAAAACCATTTTCGTAATATTTATTATTTACAACACATGTCTCTTTTGGTCAGCTTTGTCATGTTCCTGTCGCCAGTCCAAGGGAGGTTTTTCTATCACATTAGGGCACAAAAATAAAGCTGTCGTCAAGTTTTGCATGCCATGCCAGTCAAAACAGGGATGTGTATTACACTAACGCAGAATGGAAGGAGCAGGCTGGTCCATAAAATTAAAAATGGATTTTCTATGTATGTAANATTACACTAACGCAGAATGGAAGGAGCAGGCTGGTCCATAAAATTAAAAATGGATTTTCTATGTAGGTATGTAAGTAAACTGTTGTTTATGTTACTGCCTTGTGGGCATTTCACGGAGCTACATATTCAGCAGGATATAAATTACCCACTGTGATTATACAATATTACCTATAGAATTACACAATAACAATTTATTAGGGTGACCCGACAGTCACATCTCCGCGAAAAAAGTCCCGACTCCCTAATAGCCCTGTTTTGACCAGATGGCATGAACCGTTGATTTACTTAGTAAATAACAAGTACAGTTCCAATCAACAATTTCCATCTAAACAAGTCTGAAAAGAAAATGCTGAGTGTTGAAGATGCGTTCAGTTGAGTGAGCTTTTTGTGATTCTCACAGATTTGAATATGGGCAATGATGCGTAGTACATGACTTTGTTGCATAATGTGTTAATCTCATTCTGGAAGGCATAAGGACAAACGATCAATGCGTGGCTTAACTGGCAGGCTAACTGTCAACATGGGAAATCACAATCATCGAACATCCTAAGCCTAGCTTTGAAAGTAAACTGAATATTTTGTGAGCTTTGGTAAAGTGGACTTACAAAGAATTAGCTGTCATTCATGCAGAAGCCTATCCCCAAGCGAGTTTTAGATTTCAGAAACAATGCGTGATTCGTAATTCTGTACACAAACATAAAATAATTTTTTGGAGCGCTAAAAAGCATCGTCATCAGAAGAACAGAACCAAGGATGAAAGAGTGAATGATGTAAAGTTTGATTTGATGACAGGCCGACAACACATCTAGTTAAAAGGTCTTCTCTACTTATACCCACCAAGACCACACAGATAAGCATCTGCAACTGAGGCGGCTCCTTTCAATTTTATTATTGCTTCTTGTTCCGTCATCGTAGTGCTCTAAAATCGAAACGAGTAACAATAACTAATGAAATGAATGGAAAAAAACTGTGTCTCTTATCCAGGCTTAATGCTGTACAGTTTTTCATCCCAAGTATTTTCTACAAACCCCCACAAGTTCTTTTTTTTTTTTTTTTTTTTTTTTGGTTCATGATTCTTAATTTTTTAAGCTCATATATGTAATCCATGCAATTCTTCCGTCAATATCATTTGTCGTTGTCTCCTAATAAGTACAGAATATTTGGATGTTGTGTCGTCGTTTATGTGTCAGAGTGTCATGTCCGTAGTCAACAGACACAACAAAGAACGTTTGGCCGTTTCCAGTCGGTTTCTGTCTGACAGAAAAAAGGGGTTTGTTCTTATTTCTATTTGGTCACGAGCAGTTAGATCTATATGCGGTACCAGTAACACTGACGTGAAATGAGTAGGAGGGTCGGCAACAAGGACGACAGACGGCCAGGCAGGCAGGGAGCACATTAAAAGATAACTATCACTACAGCCATCCACATAATCTCATAAATGTCTCTTTGGAAAAGGACGAGCAAATGCTTACAAAAAAGTTCAAGTACGCGCAAATGACATGGCGAAGAATGAAGACAGCTTTTCCCATCGAAACTTACGATTTCCTATTTTGAAACAGTTCAAAGCATTTCCATATCTTTTTACATGATCACTGGTGGATTCATTAATGTTATTTTAGCTAATAGCGAAAACTTTTTTAAAAGGTTAATGAAAATGCATGTTTGTCCGTCAGTTTTTCCATCTGTCTTCCTGCTGGAAAAAACTCTTTGCGGAGTGGTCGGCAGGAAATCGCTACCAATATGCCTTCGTGTTTCAACCAAGTTTATTGATAGATATCACGAAATACTTAGTATTTCGAAAATACGGATTGATATAAACTTTCAAAGAAGGTGGTCAGGAAAACGTTTCGTACAATGGATCGGTAATGCGATCCAAGCGACGATGTCAATGAATAAATAAAACCATTTTGAGAAAAAACTGTCAAGACACGCTATGCTCGAGTTTTATCTTTGCACATTATCATGAATATACGATATGAGTGAGTGGTGATGCCTGTATGATTATTTTCTTTTGAATGCTTCAATTCAAACCCTTTCTCCTGTCTGACTACAGGATCAGTTTCAAGTTTAATCACTTCCTCGTCACACATTTGGGACCGAACGCCTTTCTCAAGTTTGCGTCATCCCAGCCATTGATTGAAAGATATGAATATGGGAAGAGATTAGCTATCGTTTCGTCTATAATAACACTAAATGGCATTCGTTCATAAGTAGATCTTTATTAAGATAATAGCAGATGCTCATTTAGGGTTAGGTGATTTATACATCATACCCTTTGCTTTCTTTGGATGCTTGGATTATTAACTGAATGCTTTTATCAAAAGCGTAGTGCTTGAAACCGGATATTCCTTTTTCAAAGAAAATATAAAACTAAGCAGTTTTATCATAGATAATGCCTCCGATAGTGTTTGATGGGGTACAATGCGGCTTAAAAATTGACAAGTTAACACTTGAACGTTTTGATGTAATCGGTCAAGTAGCTTACGCATTTCTGTTTTCACCCGAAAAAAAAAAACTTGGGAAGGTATACAGTAGAAGTGAAGCGAATTTTACACCCTTGGCCAACTGGTTCTAAACTTTTTACTGCATTTGATTGCTGAAACTTTAATTGTTTCCCACAAAATATGTGTATGGCAGTTGAAAATCATTTGAGTTCTGGAACATGACACAGAAAAAAAATTTACAATGGTCTATAATGACTGTACCATTAGATGAACAGTAGCAATAAAAAGGAAAAGTCTTTGTTAATGAGATAAAATACAAAACTGCTCGGATCATCGACTTGATCGTCACAGTCACGTACTAATAATTTGGTCAACACTCACAAATTGTTGAGCTGAGCGCTTGAGAAACTCGATGAAGGAAGGGAAAAAAGTGAGTCTGAGTTCTATCCAGAGAACTGCGTGGTATCCACAGATAAAAAAGGGAATATATCATCATGACGTATGATATTATTTGTAAAATGGGGAAAGGCTGGACAAATTAATCGCTTCGTCATGACATGTCCATTAATCAGAGGGAACGCCATAACGAACATGCTTTGTGAAAACGCTCATATTAAAAATAATGATTGCGTAATAAAACAGTGAGTAAAGTACTATAATGAAGGTGAAGAAATGTAACTGGTAGTCTTTAGTCAGTCGTTATTATCTTCATCGTCACGCCATATATAGCTTGTCTCCCTGATCGTCTTCCATTCAAGCTTTGCGAGGATGACGAAGCAACCCAAGATTGAAAAGAGCTTTCTGCTCGACAGTACATACTAACAATAATAGAGGCTGTAATGGAAGCAGCGTCGTCAGTCAAAATGACAGTCCTGACGCAACAACACAAGGTGGTTTAGCCCTCCTGTCGTAACAAATAAATGGACGTGCATCATCATCCTCCCATGGCTTTTTTGTTCATCCCATCATTCATCCTCGTCAATAAATAATATTATATGTTCCTGCCACCCGATCATTATTTATTTCGCTTTTGTAAAAATTATACATGTAGACAACATTTTAACACTTCCACGTACGCAGCAATAGAGAAAAATTAAACCTAAGCAGATACCCCACTGTTTAGCTAAAAGAAACGTAGGTACTGCAACTCCTGGACAATGCAGCACAACACCTCCAGGCGAAGTCGAAACTTGCATGCAAAACTTAATATTTAATATATTAACGTGGACAATGCACGAGCTTAAATGATATTTTATTGTGGACATTAGGTACAATACAAAAACCTATTTTGTAAATCAAATTTGTAATGAATAGTCGTGTAGAACAAGCTCACTGGGAGGTGTGAACAAAAGGATCAAACTGTATTCAAATCTGGTTAATTTGAATGTGTATCTAATCTGATGGAAATGTTGTACTGGATTTTCAACATGGTGGCCATGGCCACAAACATCACGATTTGTAAGTCATAGCAAGTAACTCTTTTATCTAGCTGCTATGTACTATTCTGCACTAAGATAATTAAGTAGCAAAAATATCTTACTCTTGTGCTAGTACAAACAGACGAAAGCAAGATGTCATGTCAAAAGCATTAAGCTAAAATGCGGAATTTGAACAGATTGAAAAGATAGTTGAGCACGGTGTCCTGTGATGATGCCAAGATTTCTCACGAATTTTTAGTTACATCGATCGTTTTTCTTTGTCTTTTTTAATATACAATACAAGTGGCCTTGATTTTGAGTTATGAATCTGGAATGACGTGAACAAAACAATGTTTAGTACTTTTTAGAACTTTTGATATTACGTAAAAATGAACTGTTTTATACAGGTACGAAAAGTGTACTCTTGTTGTGAGCATGAGTATGGCTAAAATAATAGTTATGACAAACATTTATCATCTCGTGACCATAAAAAAGTGGGTGGCATGTCAAATTTTGACACATTTTTTGTTGCTTGTGTCCCCAGATAAAATTCAATCCAGTAATTATTGCACGATTCAAGTCAAATTATAGCATGGATAACTTTCAGATTTTACACGCTACTCGAGCAGTTCTAGGCTTGTGCTAACTTTAAAACAAGAATCATTTTTCATTGTTCGTCATACTTGTCTTGTCATTATTATGCTTAGGAAAAATGATTCGTTAATATTGCTTCCAAGAAGTTATAGAGCAAACTTTGTCCATGAGGATATCTCTGATGAGCTTACAAAAACTTCTTGACAGATGTTAAAATAAATGATTCAAGAAAAGGTGCACCTCTACAATATTTTTCAATTATTACCCCGACTCTAAAATGATAATTGAAGATTAATAATGCTGGTAGCCCACAGAGCGACATTTTTCATGCGAACAAATGACGCCCATTTGACTGCAAACTTTTTGGTAAACCAATTGCTTCCAAACCCTATGTAAGCAGCTTACTGGACAGTTTTTTCCAGATTTAACAAAAAAATCACGTTATTTATATCCTCGTCATGTCATTTTATCATTTTTAAAACAAAACGCACATCCCCATTCTGTCTAGAAAAACTCAATTCTAATACACGAAGTCAGAATGCATGTCGTGAGCTCCGTGAGTTACACCAGGAGGGGTCCTACTTTACTTTACATTTGAAGTTCCACAAAAACGAAAAGGATAAAAAAAGACAGGGTATTTGTAACGAAACTGAAAATGCAACTGCACTTCTTCAACCTTACCTGTCAAGCTAAATAGCGTAGTTTTCAACAATGCACACATATCCTACATTTTTATCTGCCGTATCATATTCAACTTTCCAAAAATAGTAACTACCCCAAGAACTGACACATGTTTCCTTGTACCATTTTTATTGTTATCACAGTTTTTTTATTATTCCTGATACTTTTAAAAAGGAGAGAAAAAAGGGATTATACACTTTTATTATGGACTTGCATTCGGGCAAGCACTTTATCTTAGTGCTTAAGTTTTTACCTTTTGACCATGTGCAGTGTAGGTAAGCCTAGTTGTTTTTTTGTTTGATTGTTATTAAAAGTATTATGTTACCGCTTATTTCAGTATGCCTGAGAGTTGTGTGATGTCGGTCTCTTTAAGAGATTGGGAAAAGGTGGAAATGGTCGATTTTTAATGTACACATTTTTTGTTTAGAAGGTTGGGGGTATGTAGTTAATACGACGTCTGCTCATAAAACATTCACACACGGACAATAGATTTATAACGAAGTGTCAAAAGGTGAGAGAGAGGGAGAGGTTTAAGAGACTGAGAAATAAATATGTAGTACACTCAGGGGTATGAGCTTTTCATTAAAACAGTGCTCAAGTTGTCATGTAGTAAAGAAATATTTATTTCCGTGTGTTAAAGCATTTAGAAGTAAATTATGTGTAGACTTGATTGCACCAAGGGTTGAAGATACCACACTGGATGGAATTTATGTTGATTGTACTTCCAAAAGTACGGAACACACCTGTGCTCTCGAATCCAATAATGAATCATGGACACACATGAGTTTTCAATTTACTTGTGGACATTTACTGCAGACCGCTTCTGTCAACTTGTTAGAAGAAATATCAGCGCGTAGAATATTAAGTCTAAGTCCAGATTCCACAACGGATATGCATGTCTAATCGCTCCAGTTATGTGTATATGAGTGCCTTCATTTGTCTGGATGAAGTGACAACCCAATTACATTGGGCAAGGATCGTTTGTCGAATTAGCCAGCTTTCATCTAAAACAGAAAAACTTACGGTTTTAAAGTTTTAGCATTTGGCAAGAGCTGTCAATGCATGCGATGGCAGATTCAAATTGGCTATGCTAATGAGATGAATAGTGTAGATTGCCTTGTGGATATTGTAATGGATACCGATACATACCACATTTATTGCTTCTTACTGTGAGGGAAATGAAGCACGAATGAAGTCATCACTTTGATCTTATTCCGGATATTGCCCAGAGATAGGTGGTATGAAAACCACAATATTCTGGCTACGATATTGACTGCGCGAAAAAGAAAGATAGGAAGAAAGAAAACCTCCGCTGTCATTCTCATTTCATTCGAAAACAAGAAAAACTCTACCCGTTTGTGTCAACGTCAGCCAAATAAGAAAACCGTTCCAGGAACCGAACGCTTACTTCATAATAAATACTCTTTGTACGCGTATTTGTTTGCATGTCTGCCAGAGGAAAGTTCTGAGAATATTTATGTTTCATCGTTTGATCAGTATGAAAAGGGAAAGATGGTGTTCGTCATCATTACAAAATACTATCATCATAAGTATTCCCGCACATAGAAGGAACAGAAGCTTACATAATATGGCACCATGTCAAAAGTCATTTTGTTTCTGACAACTGACTGAGCACATTACTGAAGAGAATGTGGTGATAGTTGGCGATGGTGGCGATGACGGGAATAATATTCTGCCAAGAAACGATAGATAAATAATATGTAAAAACGAATTGAACAGCCTTGGAAGTGAAGCTTTCAAACAAAATGAAGTAAAACAGAGAAAGTGAAGGTAGATTGGTAGCAGTAGCACAGGCCACAAAGGAAGCCGATCCCCGAAAAATCACCAAATAAATTGCAATGCTGAAGATGACGAAGACGAGCAAAATGGGGGTTATGGATGGCAAAATGAGTTCCAGGGTGTATTGGATCGGAGGAGAGTAATATCTGAATATAAAAGGCACATGTTGTTTTGACAGCTTGACATTTCAACTCATTTACTCAGTTTTGTCGGCACTTCGTCCCTTTCAAATATTTCCCTGGGAAAGACTCACTTGCTTTTGACTGGCAATCGGAACAATAAAAAGGAGTGCGAACGGAAGAAGACACAATATGTGAAGCCTGAAAATTTAAATATATTTTAGCACTTCAATCAAATCCAAGAGGAACGGCAAAAATAAAGAAGTGTGCGGGGAGATGAAATGAAGTAAACGTGCCAAGTTACATTTTATGTAGGGGCGCACATGTTTTTAGTAGAAGAAAAACTTGGATCTTGTAGCAGGAATTTGGAGTGAAGAAAGACAATGGAGAAAAAACGTTCTCAGAAGGAAGCGCGTTGTTCCTAAGTACCTACTGCTCACATTAGTATAGGTGACAGGTTGTCCGATGATACTAGGCTAGCTGAATAATTGCAGCCCTATCAGTATCACGTACCATTTAAATCATACCGCTCCCTCTTCAGCAATTCTACCTAACTAACTAACCCTAACTAAACCTCTAACCCACCGTTCCTTTGTAAGTCGTCATTCGTCATTTCAAATAAATTTAGGATTTCACCAAAACTTGAAGATAGAAAGTGTCACAATCGTAATGTCGGACATCTAGATCCCAACCGGATCTATGATGGGCCAGAAAAAAAGCAAATGTAAGCAAGGAACAGAGGTTTTGTTGTCTATGCATTATTTTGTTTAGCAGCCATGATCAAACTGTGTCTTTGCTACTTATAAACCTAATGGGAAATTAAATTTTGCTATGACGCGCCACGTTTAAAATGACAAGTCAAAGAAGGCGAATTTCAAAGAACATAAATTCATCAACACTACCACTATATCGAAAAGAAAAGTAAGGTGGTGATGTTATGAAAGTACTGTAGTGGTTTGTCGGCAACCGACCGACAACAAGATATGTATGTATTTTATTTAATATAAATGTGGGACACGTAAATTGACTACTACTATAAGTCATGTCGACCGTGTATTCCTGTAATTGTTAATATATTCTCCACACGTAAATCCCAGAAGTGCCGCATGACGATAGAGTAATAGATTTCAGGTGAAAAAGGATTGCTTCATTTTGACCCTTTCTCGTTATTTGCTCAGTTTCATTGAGTTATTTGGCATTCGCATAGCGCCACCATACTTGGTGAGGTTGTATTGTTGACTCAGTCGAGGGAGACGTTTTATTGACAATACCACAGAAAATTTGCATTTTGATTGCAATTTTTGTCACTTTTTATGACATCCACTTTTCCATATTTGTTGATATGTCGCCAGTTTACTCTTAAAATTCGCGTTAAATTGTTAGCATTCTTGTTCGGCCCCACTCATTATTTCGTTAGTCATGCTTGAAAATTCCATCTTTGCCTAGCTTATTGCCATTTTTATTTGCACTGGTCGATGCCAAACAATATTTTATCGCTGTTTACAACCTTTTGTAAAATGCGCAGGAGCATCTTAGTCTTCGGAATATTAATATACCACAGTTTTACAC
Source organism: Akabosia matsudoensis (assembly GCA_019593645.1). Taxonomy (NCBI): domain Eukaryota; kingdom Metazoa; phylum Arthropoda; class Collembola; order Entomobryomorpha; family Paronellidae; genus Akabosia; species Akabosia matsudoensis. The sequence continues at coordinate 66,629 of VICI01000066.1, read as the reverse complement.
ATAATATGTGGTTTTTATACAAAATATACTTCTTTATAAACACGCACGTTAGTAAGTTTTTGTTTACAATATCGACTTCACTTTCTTCTTGAATTGGCGTACTTCTCTTGTCAATTTATCTAACGATACGTCCGATGTCTGCTAGTTCCAAAATCATTGTTTTTGTAAAGTATATAGCAATAGTTTGCTTGAACATTATTTTGAAAGTAATTTTCGTTCTTCCTTTTTCATATTTTAGCACGTAATCCAGCAGTACATAATTCAGACGTTATTGCATGGCATGAGATTGCAATGCCACTTGGTAGTGAGACCTCTTTTAAGAAGAAAATTTACAGCAATGTTTTCCATACTCACATTATTTATTTTTCTCAAGGCTGTGTATTCACTTCGTAAATTGTTTTTTTTTACCTGCAGCCTCAAATTTCATTCTGTAGTTGATTATAGCGTGTCAGCATTTTTCATACCTGTCAAATCAGCCAATCCAAGAAGAAGATTTACGTGCAAAATTGCATGCCTTGGTGAGCTTATCTCTCAGCAATTTTTGCCAGCAGCAGTTCCAACACTACTATCAACACCACAATAATAGTTTATAGATAATAAAAATGAAAGAGTGATATTCTTTTGATGATTATTGTGATTGACTGACAGTTTTTGCCTGAGTGGTATAAAATCTAATTCCAACTTTTTTGTACTTGCGTATAGCTACAAAATAATGCAGCTGTTGTAAAAGAGCATCATCATCAATCATTCATCATTTCTCACTGAGATAAAATTAATAACTGTAGCACTGTTGCTGCAAGCTGCTAAAGGTTGCTCACTTTCAATACTTCCTGCAAACCAATTATTTATTGCAAACATGTACACCATTTTTCCTTCTTCATATCAATCAACTAGTTTTATTGCGAACCTGAATCGGACGCAATTTGATGATGGCATTGGCAAGTTTGTCCTGCTGTCTCGTGTCGACCGCAGCAAAGACGCTTCCTGTCCTCATTGCTTCTTTTAAAAACTTTGACTCGAGTACTCTCAATGCACGATACTGGCTATCGACCTAAAGAAAATTTTGTGCCTGGATTTGATAGCAGTAGACTTAATTTCTGCAGCTATCAAATTTACTTTCAAATGCTACATTGATTCTCTTCTGTATAGCATAGCTTCGATTGGAGCTGCCCGATTTTTGTTGTGAATACTTCAGTTTCGCCATTAAATCTGTTTGTAATCGTGGTAGGTTTTATGGAAATTTCTGATCGATTCAATTACTTGCTCCTGGCCGTTTAAGATTTAATTTATTACTCAAATCACGACGTTGATCTAGTTATCGTGTAGTAAATTGATAGCAGTAAACAACCTTGATTGCGTTTAAAACTACATGCATTTTACTTCTTATTTCTTATCTATCTACACAGTTAAATAGCATAAAAACTGCACATCTTCTGTCCTCAACTTGATGACTTTTAAAATTAAAAACTTTTAGTCATGATTCATCTATGATCTCCAAGCACAATAATAATTTTTCTTGCCTCCATTCTGTCTATAAAATTTTCTTTAAGGTTCGTTGGTGAACGTCTGAAATAAATGCGTATTTTTAAACGCTTCATGCAAATATCATTTAGGCATTGTCATGCATTCTTGTGCCTGCTTTCCTCAGTTCAATGACAATAACCAACCAAGGAAGCACCTCCATGTGTGACCAAACGGTCAAGAACAAGCCATAAAAAAGGATGCATCACATTTGTTTTCAAGAAAAGATTTATACACGACGTAGTAGACGAATTGTAGTTTAATGTAGACAATAAGAAGCCATCCCCGTGTGCACACATTTTTCTACACACAACACATTTGTCAAACAACAGGGGGTCCGCCATAAAAAGGCGATTTTCTAAAATATTGGAATAAGGATATTATTCCATTTTTCATTGTGCTGTTGACTGTTGGCAAAAGGTATAAGAACTACGTTGATGTTAAAAGCAAGCATGTTTGATGGTCGATCAGTTTAATGGTTTTGGTAATTGTGGCTTATTTAAGGGTAAACGATTCACCTACAGGTTTTATACTGACTTATTATTCCATACTACCTTTAAAAGTTAATGTCCTAAAACAGAAAAATGTGGTCTTTATGGGTCCTCTATTTTATGACAGGTGCTTCATGTTTTTTTCTTAAATATATTATTGCTTACTGTATATTAAAATCTGGATTGATTTCACATACATATTTTAGAAACCTTATTGCCATATATTGTATTTACACATTAAAACAAAAGGCTTCTTCTTTAATGCCATAATTTATTAGCCTTAATTATTACCCATGAATATATGTAGTGGAGTTCAAAGTACTTAGACATTTCGACCTTTGCCTGTTCCGTGATGTACACCTTATTAATATTTAGGAACATACTTTACTTACTATAAAACATCTCATTACAGAATCAGAGTTACATGTTATTACAGAAACAAAAAAAGTTGAACATGTATCTGTCAAACGAATGTCCTAACGACTAATATTTATGTAAAGTCGGTTTCTTTTCATCATTTCATCTGTCTGTCTGGCTGCTAAAGTGAATGAAAGTAAATATAATAGAAAACTGTGTGTTATCTGTCTCTGCCCGCAAGTTTGATTCAAATAGTTTCCTCAGTTGTATGTAACTCATCATTATTCCCTCTGAGCTTGAACGTAAATTGGATGATTTTTTATATCATCTGAGGAAACGAAAAGAAACGCTGAAGTGATGTGAAGTATACAAAAAATAAAGAAAACTCTTATGGTGTTTGCTACCAGTAGATAGCTGTCATGAACTAATCATAGGGTGTCTCACTTGTCTCATCCCATTTTGGCGTGCTGATATGCATCTCCGACTCGTTTGTACTTAACATGTCTTCTGTCTTTCATTCTTCCATGCAGAGGCACCAACAGTCCATGAGAAAAACGTATTAATGACATGATGATTGAGAAGACGGGCAAAATTGTGTTGTAAGAATTTGGATATGACTGTTTCAAGTTCGGAAAAATGGATCCTGAAGGTTGAGAACAAAAATACTAAAGTTAAAATAAATATAAGACATATAGGAAATGTTGAAATAAAAATTTTTTAGACTAAAGAAATTGGCAACGTACTTATGAGAAGGTTCTTAAGTTTAATTTTTTAAATTTTAAATGGTTTTTTTACTAAGGCTTTGCTTGTAGTTAAGTCAGGCGTCGGAGCGCTGGCCATTGCTCGAAATGTCTGTAAAAGAAAACGTTGAAATGGCCGTGATCGATTCGATTCTGGTGTGGAAAACACACTGATTAGATTCAGGAAATTGAATTCGCAGTGAATGAGTTTCATAGATAAATCCATTGTGGAAACTTTGTAGCAGAATATAATCACTATCGGGATTAATTATGTTTGAAACAGAAGATATGACACTTCCAGCTAAAACTCTACGCGGTATTGATGACTATTTATGTGAAATGCCAAATTGTACAGTCTCCTAATACTTCATTTATTCGTCCTGGAGCCCTCTCCCCTCTAAGTTTTGCATTTCTTGTTGAGATGCCGAAGCTCGATAACGTTGCTGATGAATGACAATCCTTGTATGTCGCTCGTCAAAACGTCCATCTGCACATATTTTTCATGTAACATTTGACATCAAAATGCTTGGTTTGTGACTGGCATGGTTAACTTTGGAAATAGTATTTTGCGTCAATCACATCGTCAAATTGGTTGTTTTCATTTTGTTGTGGCAGTAATTTTATCCTTTCAGAAAGAAGTATTATCATCTTATTCCAAAAGCACTGGACGTACTAATAAGAAAACGGGAAGTATCAATCAAAGTCTATTCTTTTTACGAGAATCTTTTGACTTTGATGAACTGAATAGGTTTACAAGTAAGATGAAGCCGTTTAGCACACCATTTCGGGCTACTACATCTAGTACACGCTGAAGTTGGTGATTCAATACGAAAATCGTGATATTTCATAATATTCAGCAAGTTTTCGTGGCCGCGCACAAGCCAACATTCGTGTCCATAATTTCATACTTGACTTATCTGACATAAAGCAAGAGCTCACAACTGCGGCAAGTGACTTTGGAAAAGCAACCGTGACTTGTTTTGAACTTGTTAAGAAACAATAGAGACATGGGATGCATTTCACGAAATTGTTTAACGGACGAGAACTACTCTTTTTCATAACAATAAAGAAAGCATTTTTACAACACGTACATTCAAAACACCCGTCATTTTACAAGATTAGCTGGTAATGAAGCTCAAAATCCTACGAAACTTTGTTAAACTCTAAAAATAGCCCAAAAAAATGGTTTTTTGCCGAAGAACAAGTTACAGCTAGCAGTTTTAATCCTTTCTGGTCAATATAGCATTCATGTGCTGATAAGTGGATTTGGCCGAGGCATGAAATAAAGTACGCGCACGCAGTATTAACATGGGCGGATGCCTTTCATCTTCCCAGCAGGGATGTGAAAAGTCAAATGCAACGTGTGACCTGGTCTGCCTGCCAGTCTGTCAGTTTTATAAGAATCGTTATAGGTCCTTATATGGGTAGAGTACACGTTAAATCTCTTATTGCTTGCGATGTGAGTTTCTACTCCAAACAACTGCTAATAAAAGCTTTCCGCTTAATTGCTTTATGATAAAAAAAAGGTTAAACATTATTTTAATTGTAAGCCTACACACATTATGTACAGTTTATGTAGAAAGAAAAAGTATGTTCCGATAAAAAACTTAATTCTAGTAATAAAACAGTGCGATTGATGTTCCGAAGGTTTGATCAGTACTTGACTTTGCATAACGGACTAAATGTTTCCCCACAGTTGGACTTTATGGTTTTATTGATTTATAACAGGAAATTATGTTGAGTTTCTATAAATATATACGGTTGCAAAAAGTGCTGAGAGCACTCATTAATCAAAATTCAAATAAATAAAAGTCGTGGATAAACAACCGATGTACTACAGATGCAGTTTTTCCAGGTTCTTCAATTCATGACCAACTTGTTAAAATGAAGACATATAGACAAAAATGCCTGCAAATACTAAAGTAAGTGGCCGAAATATCTTTAAAACTGGAAAAGTATTACATGTATGGGATACCACATGTTCTTGTACCAACCAAAAGATTTATTGTTATTACGAGGGCGGTATTTAAAGGCCATCAATAAAATTGCACACAACTTAAATCAATTCAGCAAATAATAGCGTAATAATCCACATGAATCATAAAAATGGCAGTATAAATATAAAAAAATTGAAATGGATATGTGTTTATGAATGCTCGCCTTATTGCATCTAACAGTCTTATCTGATTTCATTAGTACTGCACACAACTGGGATTCAGTGACTCAAGCCTTTCGTCTGAATGAAAGTAGTATGTTCGTACACAGCTCTATATCTTATGCTTAGATTCCTGTTATACGCTTTTTTTATGACAGACGGAAATATGAATTTATTTGATGCAGTAAAAGTTCAAGAATCAAGACCAAAGTGTACGAACATCAAGCTTCAGGGGATTGTGAATATGTGTCATCACTTTATTGCTTCTTGGGCTCATTAACAGACATGTATGGTAAAATTTTCCGAACTTGGTTGCATAATCATTAGGTGCTTCGCAGCAGTATAGGGAAATACTTTAACTCGTATTAAAATAAGTACTATATGTATAATATTTTGGTGATGTAGAATACTAATTCCCGAAACTGAACATCAACCACAATACCGAGAATATTTTTGTTTCGCTACAATAGCGTAGTAGAATGTGTGCTCCGCGTAGACGTATAATAAATCGTTGCAGTTTTTCAGAAAGATTCATTTACGATTTTTTGTTTCGAGCAGGTGGATTTGGTGCGGCATCTATTGGGAAAACGCACTTGGGCTACATGGTTAACGGTATGTCTGGCTCATTTTCCTGGAATGTTTCTAGTGTACTTCATATTCAACGTGTGGTTAGCTATAATGATTAAATCACATTACAAACTGCATAATTCATAATCAAATGTAAGATCGCCAATCAAGCTTCAAGAAATCACTCAACTTTGTACTCATTTTAGAATCCATGCGATGCCGCCACTATTGTTATTGCTTACAAGTGAAGTTTCGCAGTGTACATTAGCGTTTACCATTATTTCTTCCAGCTTCAATCGAATAGAATTGATTTTAAATTGGATGACTAGGACTCTTTCAAAGCTAGTTGCTTTTGATTCTTAACTTGTCAATAAAACTGCCTTATGAACTGCTTGACGTGTCAGTATGAACGCTCGTCATCGTAAGCGTGAAAACATCTCAGTGAAAGCTGTTCAGCTTCTGTTAGATGTTAAAACATGTAACATTAAAATTCATACAACAAAAACGGTCTACCATTCTCCATGTAGCAGCCAAATAAAAGACAAAAGAAAATAACTGACGGATGACGGGTTGACGTTATAGCCTCTTTTCTCTGTCTTGATTGCTCTCCAGAGAGATTCTCCACAGAGGTACTCAAACAATAGAAGAACTTTGCTGACAAAGGCGAAGCCTGCTGATATGATGACGACTGCGGCGATGATTACTACGATAATGACAATAGAGTAAAATCAAGTCATACATGACTTGTTCATTGCATAGGAAAAACAATAAAGTAGAGCTTATCAAAGTCGTACTGGGAACATAATTCAAACCATACACGTCTTCCATTGTCTCCTACCTTTCCTATCTTTGTGAGGTGTAATATGATAATGACAGCAAGAAACGCAGATTCACGATGCTGTCCATTGAAGATGACGATGTAAGGGAGTCGAGTCCTACGAAGTGCCGATAAAGTAAGCCAGCAGGACCAGAAAGAAGTTTGTGATGCTGACAAGAACATAAATTGTATCCACACAGGATGTTATCTAATACATTCTCTGAATCTGAAACGAATTGGTTGGGAACCAACCGTAATGATGAATACAGAGATCCTCTATAGGTAGTAAATAGCAATGACGACATAAATTAGAGCAACATGAATTACTCCGAGTTAATAAATGTAACGTACAAGTCAACTATTCTCTACATGTTGAACTTGTGAGAATCTTATATTCGAAGGGATGTTGATTTGGATTGGAATGATTGAAGGACCAGCCATGCAAAGAACAATTTTTAACATCTTCACACAGCAGCTACAACACGACTTAGAATGATAAACTTTCGTAAGGTAGGTGGGATGCTGGAGAAAATGTCTTGGCACAATGGCATTTTCCATTGGTTTATGCTTACTCTTTAGATTGGAAACAGTGTTTAGCTAATTCACCCTGTTAAGCAACTTTTCATTAATCTAGAAGCATCCACAATTAAGAATAAATCGTGATATGATCGTTCAGCGATCTTTCCGAATCTTGCTTTTCGCTGAGTATGGGGAGGGTCGTCGCCTCGATGTCATGTCCAGGAATATTTATGCATCTGAAATAAGTGAGGTCGGCTTGTTTTCAGCAATAAAACAGAGCATGTACTTCGTTGTATCGCATCTACATATCAGACAGACGACAGCTCCAACTGCACCAACTAAATATACTGCTTTCTCTCTAACAACCAGTCAAACTGTACCAGCCAGAATAAAATGGTCATATAAATCTAAGTTAAAGTGATAGCTGAAAGTGTATGTGGACAGTGTATATAGCAAAGTAATACACTAAAATGTCGCCACGCAATATTGAATGTCAGCATGACACGCGAAATGGCTAGTTTCCTCTCCTTCTTGAGTGATTTAGGAGCAATGAATTTTGCCAATCTTTCTTTCTCTGTTCCAATCTTCCAGTTACCCGTCCAAGTTCAAAGGTGGCAAATGGGTTGAGGAAGGCACTACAACAAAAGACAGACAAAAAAGGGATGAAGGCTTTTCCAAATTCCATCCGTTTTTCTTACCCAATAAAACAAAGACGCTGCTACCACCCAACATCGTCACGTCCCTAACAAACTAGCAGAAACAATTCCTCTCTCTTTTTACAGAGTGTAAACTGTTTTCCACTTAACTTTCCGTTTCTCGCACAATGCAGCTCTCAAATGGTAAGAAAGAAGAAAAACAAAAAGCACCAAATCTGCGAGAGTCATTTATTTTCTGTGTCGCATCTCTCTACTCCTCCACATATGCATAATACGAGCAATTTAGCCTAAAAACAAACGTGCCCGACCGTTCGGATGAAAGAAAATGGTTATAGAGAATACTGCATCTTTCGTTATTGCTTTGGAAGAGATTATAAAACAAGTTTGTGTCGGTTTAACTTGTTTCGCTGTCCTCCGAGTCATTTTGAGGGGGGAGGAGGAGGAAATAGGAATCCAAAAGGACCATGTTTTCGATCTGCCCTGACGACAAAAAAGGTTCACATATGTATTTTCATATGAATGACCTGCCTTAGCATACATGTGCGGTTCATAGGACAAAAAAGAGCGGAAAAGGGAGAAGTATGCTTCCCAGCTTTCTCATATATTTTCCAAATGTGACAGCTCAAGTCGCCAGAGAAAGTTCAAGATATTTTATCGGAACTGTATATCATCCTCATATTCCCTAGCAGTGAGAAAACTTGGAAATGCGACCCGAGATCATGTCTCCTGCTTTTTTTGCGGGCAGACCAAAGTGAAAGAAGGAATAACGCTTAAAAAGAAAAATAGTAGTTTACTGCATGCAACTCTAGGTTGACGTAAATTAGCTCTCTTTCTCGCTACTTCCGTTATTGTTACTTATTCATGCGCAGCGGCGGCAAGCTTTCAGAACAAGTCATTCTGATTTGCTGTACGTCTTTTTCTTGGTACTTTTACACTAACAAAACAGAGTTTGTCATATTTCCAATTTATTTGTGAAATGGCCACATTTAAATTGTAATTTGTGCATGAAGTCAAGTAAATAAGTTTTTACACAGTCGATCTGAACAAGGGGGAAAACTACATATTCATCGAGGAAAAACATTATTATTATTTATGAAAGAAATAAATTAATTAAACGCTTCCCTTTTGTCAAACTCTCATTTTCGCTCCATTCCAGTAAAAACACAATTTTTATAGTTATTGTTGCCATTTATGGGCTCGTAAAGTTTATTTACATTTTGTCAAGACCATTGCTTGCACGTGAACTGCACAAGAATGAAATACCTACTCTCATAGGACATTTTAAAGACGCATTTAAAATCTTACAAGAAGAACAGATGCACTTATAGCCATAAACACAATGTACACTCGGCATATCATAAATACAGCATAAAATGTAAAAAACGACAGCAGATAAAAGTTAAGTTTCAAAAAAGCCAAGCCTACAGCAGTGACGATGGAAAAATAGCGAGGTTTGAAGGAGATGCCGACGCAGGACTCTGACTTTGGCGAATAGAGGGAGAGAAACAAATGACATAAATATGTCGCATGGATGGGATTTGTGTCAAGCCTACAACTCTTAATGACCAATATATTTAAAGATAAGCATGCTTCATGTCGCACCATCACAATAAAAATAATAAAAAGTTGGAGGTTTTTGTTCTGGTTTGGTCTCTCTGAAGTTTACGTATGATTATTTTGTACGGTTTGTCTTCAAGTGCTCTTGTCACTTGTATCTATTTCATGAACCATAATTCGGGAAATTCATAGTCTATTTATGTGTTTGCAAATTTAGTGTGCATTAGGCAAACAAAAATACGTCAAAATGGAACACGGGAAGAGAATTGGTCATTCCACTCGGTAGTCATCTTGCACTTAGAGTAAGCAGGAAGGCCCACCCTTATCATGCATTCGCTTTAAAAACAATGTGTTCAGTTGTTGTTTGTCCTTGAGAAAGACTGAATAATTTAAATAAGAAACGTCGAGAAGTAAATCAATTGGTGCAAAAAACTCGTAGACCATCCTCCTTACTCTTAATAGTAAGATTTCTCTAATGGTCCATTTTACACCCGAAGACGATTTTTGAAGAGATCGAAACGTTGGGTTTACTTACTTTTGAAATAAAGTTAAAACTTACACTCGTTGTTACCTATATCATTTACAATGGAAATAGTAAGTTAACTTTTGTTCGTCTCTCTTCGACTCAAATCTCTGCAATTTGGATTTTTCGATTTTTTAAAGAAGTTGTTAAATATTTTACACATAAGGAGTTAGTACAGTTTACAGTGTGTTTTTCTTTTTCTCCTCACTTTCACCAACAAAAGGTTATACCGGCAAAAGCTGTGCCGTTTCCAAAATACACACCTACCAGCTCATGGTGCTTTCATTTAACCTTTTTGTTGAATGTTGATAAGCGAATGCTCCAGAAGAAAGTTTATGCGGGGATGGGAGCATTTATCGAACCTTTCACGTAGCAAAACAAACTAAAATACAAACTAGTTAAGTAACACGGTCCTTTGGAAATAAAAAGTATTAGCATATTTTACTAAAGTGTATGACAAAATAGTCGTTTATTTATCTCTACACTCAAAATCTAACCCAATTGCAGGATTCTTTATTACATGTCCTAGTAATGTCTGCTAATAATGAGCATATAGTAGATATTTGGATGTAAGTGCCATTTTTCCCTTAATACTAGATGCTAAAATCGTTGAGCTAAATAATAACGCAATCATTAAGTTTTTATTTGTCTTGACATCTGCAAAATAAATGGTCAAGTCTGATTTTTATGATATAATTTTTTCTCACCCCACAGCAATGTGTGACAACAGCACTCGCACTACTGCCAACTGCCGCTTAGAATTACGTGCTCAGTACATGGCGCTCTTCTTGTTTTCGCAAATAAAAATCTAACTTCCACTGCCTGCTTTTTATGTGTTGATGTGGGTAATAAAGCCCCATGAAGCAAAAACAAACGTAAAAGAGTGTAACCTCGCCACTTTTAATTTGATGATGTTTTCCCTCAGAATATTGAAAGTCTATAAAGACGTGAGAGTCAAGTCGTTTCAGAGATAATATTTTAGAATGCAGTGCAAATAGTCGTCACCGGCCTTGTATCATCCTCATGCATCAGGAAAGTCAAAATAGATATCGATAAATTATATGCCTTTTCCTGCTTCTATAATGCTTCGTTAGATGTTTTAGTGATTTGAGTGACTCTCTGTTGATCTCTTCCCTCGGGTTGTAGTCAAAATATCATGAATCATGGATAGTAAAGATTGTTGAAAACGATACGGGGGTGCACAGTTCTCAAAATGTTTAAATATTACATCCATTACACCAAAAAACTACACCTATTTTTCCACTAGCACTTTTACCTCTCTCTTTACTACTTTATAATAATGACTCTTCATAAAATGAGTCACTAAAAATCTCTCTGTTGGAAAAATAATAATAATTACTGTCAAGTGGCAAGCACGACTTTGCAAGATTTACAGTCAGCAGAGGCAACAGTTTCTCGTACAGTTTTAAAACTGTTTGTGACTGCGAATGTGTGTGTTATGCCATGTAGTAATAAGATGGATGATGCGAAACGACACATATTACCCAGAAAAAGTCAAAGAAAGACTAGAGTAACGACGTTTTATTGAAAATGCTTGAAATAAGAATAAAAGTATTCGAAAAAGTCCGACAATAATACTGTTTCTTACTGGTTTCATACTGATGTCGTGACATAGCAAGTTATTTGTGGAGATAAAATGCTTCTAATGACAAGACATACGCACATATTATGGCTACCACTTACAAGACAAGCCATGGACTCGAATAAAATAAAAAGAAAACAAGATTTTGCCAAATGAGTGCCAACTTGTCACGTCACACACAATCTTACATTTTTTTTCTTCCTACCTATATCTCCGTCCAAAAAGAGAATATCTTTGCCTGTCACTGACAAAACTGTCATTGCAAAGCAAAAAATACCACGTATAACGCAATCTGACTATGCATACACTTTAAATTTTTGTTGACACGGACCATAAGGTAGTTAGTCTGGTGACAACCAAACTAATCGAGTTAATCCTGCCCAAAGGAGATTTACAAGTGAAGCGATAAAAGTTGTGAAGTGTGACAGCGTCTTGTTCTGTCAAATCCATGCATGAATTTTCTTAATAATGCTATTCTCTTTGTGCAATTAATGTTCTCCTTAAATCTATTCTTTTTTTTCTTATTACGTTACATGTCCCACGGATGACAGCTTGTACGTGAGTTGATTCAAAGTTATTTTATAATAAAATTAAAAATGTACTCATAAGAGGTTTTTCCTTCAATCCGTCTCTCTAATCTGCTCATTTATGCACTCTGGTCAGATTGAAGACAGGAAAGAAGATAGGGAAAAACCTGTTGAAATTGATCAAGAAGTTGGTGATATCGGCATGGGTCTTCAAAAAGGGAAATGATTTACATCCCTACTTATTCATCCATCAAACAGCAAGACGATAGCCGATAGTCGTTGCCCAGCACTGTCCAATATTTACCTGTGTGGTTTTTTCACGAATAATATAGCTTTGTTGGGAAGTCATAAGGCACGATCACGAGGGTATTAATGCCATGCATGAGTAATGATTATGATTATCATCGTAAAGATAATCGAAACGATATAGATAATAATTGCATTATGATATAGGACATGCACAAAGTCATAAGTATCGGTTTAACGGTATGCAATCGCTGACCAAAAGACAGTATCGCCTTTCGGCAGTCCACAACAGGTTATGGTTTCGGCATTTAATACAATTTTTCGATGATTCAAAATGCAGCCAGCAAACTGACGTGACACTGGTGTGCGGTACTAGTCAACTAGCCTATCGAGTAAGTTTCTTGTGTCGGCAAGCTATCATGTGATTTAGAGGAGATTAGGTTTCCCTGCTAAAATTAAAATAATGATGATCATTATTGCTCGAACAAGCTTTGAAAATATTAGAGCTTTTCCACCTGTTTTTATCTCAGTTGACTGACAAGTAGCATTGTTGAGTGACTGATGATATGAAGTCGGCTAGAAAGCAGTAATTGCATGTTTTTGAAGAGGGGGGTTGACTACCTTTTACTATTTATGGGTAAGAGTAGCCATTGCGAATAAAAAATGATAATTAAATGAGATTTTAAGCGTCTCATTTTTTGATTAGTTTGTTACTTTATTATGATCACTCTACAGCAAGCTGTGTGGGTTGACTAGTTAATTGATCTTTGCCTTTCTTTTCTGTAGTTTTAAGCTTACCAAAGACATCGCCCTTGCAAAAAATCCATATTGTCATCGTCAGTCGTAATGATTTACTTCTAATGAAGTTTAAGTTTAATAACTTTAAATTTGTCAACTGATTTACTCATTATTTCATGATAGTTCATTGTGCCTTGCCCCAATTAGGATTTTTTTTTTGCATATCAAGCAAAACGAAAGCAACTTGATATTACGCACAAACCCTTTTTAAATTGTATTTAATCTCTTTCCTATGTGTTTCGTCAGGATAGGGTAGTGAAAAAGTCATTTAAACAAAAAATGCTTTTATCTGTGCATAAATCACAAGTTATATTATTTTTCCAAATGGACTAATCTTCCTTATATTCTTCCTCTTAAAAAAGTTAATGTTTTTGTGTGTATTTTATTAAAACGCTATCTTGCCTCGTTCAGTTAACAGCAATCCGTTTTTTACAACTTCCAAAAACGTGTCGTAAAATTCACCAACCTTCGTATAATAACACTCGCCGCGACTGTTTTTACAAGCTATTTACTATTTAAAGAAAACAAAATCTGTAATTTTATGTATGTAATCCTTCTTATCACTGCCCAGCAGTCACTCTCAGTTTTTTTCTACTTTTCATCCACTCCTTTTCCTTTCTATAGCTTACCACCACAGTTACCGCACAGCAGTGAGCTAACACTACCACCACAATAATCATTACATGTCTCTGTATTTTAACTGCGTATTTTTCATTTGTCATTTTTATTCCTGCTGATTCCTTTTTCACTCTTTACCTCATCCTCCAAATCTTTTACTTTTAACATCCCTTTTTTCACGTCATTACAATCATAAAACAAGCTAAAATGTAAGAAATGTCATAAAGTAAACAGCGGTGGTACTTCTGAGGCAAGTAAAATCTGCAAATGACACGGCAATACAGGGCCGCTCTAGCAATAAACAACAGTACAATAGAGGGACCGACTCCATGTAGCTCATGTTTTAGAATCATAGTCAATAGTGTCAGTATCTAATATTTGGTAACGCTTCAGTAATACCCTATGGTTATACGTCTCTAGAGTAGTAAAAATTTACTTGCTGGACAAGTATATTTTGAAGATCCCTTTTCTCTTAACCATTTTTACGGGATACTCGTGGGGTTGTGAAAATACCTTGGACTAAACTCAGTAATATATATCCATAATTTTCTACGGTAATCTACGTTAGTAATTTTTAAAGCGTCCACTTTACTCTGCTTTCAAACCTCTTGTGACGATGCTAATAGTTCTTGCAGTAGGATTTAAACTGGACTGTAAATAATCCCTATAAAAATTTACGGAGCGAGAAATGGTAAGACAGCTTGTTTGTTTTTCCTTGCTATATCCGGAGTTCCATTTTAAATGGTATTAGCATTCAAATGTAATTTAACAGGGGTTTTTCATAATGGTGTTAGTCGTTTCCAAATAATATAAACAACCGATGCATTTAGTACCATTATCGACCATAAGTTTTTGGATATTTCATTTAAGTATTATGTATGTAGTTTAGAGCGAGATGGACAATACATAAATAGTATGTCACATCTCGTTGCGGAGCTATTGCAAGCATCATTTACCTAAGTTATATCATGAGAAGTTATGTTTGGGGCCTATAGGTGATAATTCCAGTATTTTGCTTGGAAAATATCTGTGACATGTGGTTTATTTCGTAAAGAAACAGTAGCTGTTGGGAAAGCAAGGAAACGAAAAGTGACTATGATTCTGAAGCTCCTCCTGTTGTGTTTAAGTATTGATATGCATATTTATATTAACATTATATTGGTATTCAACGGTACGTCCCGTCACGTGCTCCTATATTTTCACACATTTTATGGGATATCACAATTCGCAGGGCCAATTAACAATAGAGTCGCAAACCGTTACCTGTAAATCCTATACTTCATGCTTCTGTTTTCTAAATGGAAAACTATTCAGACCTGAAATGGCTGAAGTGTGCTCAAAGGCGGTAGCAAAGGGATGCCGACATAACCGTCCACAAAATTTGTGTTCATGTTTCTGATAAGTATTTTTAATCCGGATTCTCAAGCCCCGTTCGCCCACTGCGTAAAATAGCCTATTTGTCATAAAAGGAGTTTTAATCCTGCTCGTTATGAAAATGCACCATATAATAATTATTATTGGTAAGTGCCGAACCAAGCTGTAGTCGTTTTTAACGATAATAAACGTTCTTACATCCCAATACGAACCAGCTTGTGGCCATAAATGTCCACCGTCCAAAAAACTACACGAATTTCCGTTTCCTTCTGAGCAGCTTTCATATCAGTGCCAATTCTGTGGTGGCAGGCAGGATGGAGATGGTAATAAAGTGGTCGAATTTATGCCATATGTCATCAAACAACCAAAAGTAATAATCCTTGCCTTTAAGAAACATAAATTTGATTCATAAACAAATGTACTAGAGCAAATATTGATGACGCGGTTACAGTTCTGCTGGCTAGTATTTAGCTAAGAGGAGAGGGGAAGAAAATCCGAGAAATAAAGAAACGTCAGGGCAGCGGGTAGGGTATTTATACCGTATACAACATTAATTTATGAGTTCTCGCATTTATTACTACTTAACGCTAGGGCGGTATATCATTTTATATCAAGCCAAAATGTAACTACTTTCGAACTGCTACATTTCTTTGCTGAATGCTGGTGTGGCGTGGTATCACGTTGATACGAAGAAAAGGTTATAAAGTGATTGCAGCTTAGTTGTAAGTCAAATGAGTAACAAAATGAGGAAAATGGTAATAACGTGCAAATAAATCTTTCTGAAAACAAGTTTTTGTTCACTACGCATTACATTACTATTCGGTAATAAAATAATGAATGCATTCAATGGCTATAGAAAAACATATTTCGAGAGGGTATAAAAAACAAGGATGTCAGCCATACGTAATTCGCGATTCGCGTATGGGTTGAATAATGAAGGTTACTCGGGCATATAACATAACGTTTTGCGGGCTCTTATTTTATTTGTTTGGGATTCGTTCGTCAGTACTTAGAATAAAAGTTTGTTTAAGTCTTGTTAAATGGGATTTTGGTGTGTCGAAAAGAAATTTTAGTCATTGAAGTGTTGACGCGGATTAAACACGATCTGCTTTTCGTCTTCCTGTTGCATTATTCCACTTGCTCGTATGTTCTGTATAGTTTTCAAACAATTGGCTTGTTGAATGCTTCCAAATAACTACGTTTTAATCTTGTTTGCGCAGGCATTGTAAAGAAGACGAAAGTGCTAAGCATAAGTTCATTTTTGCAGAAACATTACGTATGTTTTTAGTTTCACTGCATTTATTTGTCCTTGCATACATCGCAATTGTGTTATTTGAAATGCTGAATTCGCCAATCATCTCTCTATTCTCGCCTTCAAAGCTACTGCTGCTCCATTTAATTTATTCCCTGCGGGTCTACATAAATCCCGGGCATGCAACCTGTTAAAGTATTGCCTGACCAACTAAAATTAAGATTACGTCAAGCAGAGAAAATTGTATATTTATAAATTATTCTGAGTCAAGCAGGCTGAAAACGTGCCTTTCCAATCGTACCATTCATCTTGCCACCTTGTTGAATGTAATAAAGACATAATTTAGTTTCATTTGCTCTCTCACTCATTGTTTCGATAGATGGATAAAAAGCTTGCCGACCGGTCATGGTGTATAATAATGAGCCTGCTATAGACGCAGGCGCAATGCCAGAAGGTCAACTTGTGCAAAATCCTGTCCTGTGCAAAATACAATGTTTCACTCCACTCTATAGGCATAAATATTTTAACAAAAGTGTCATGCTATACTTAAAATGGCCGAAACTTCGTAGAAGAGCTGTGTCAAACTCATAACTACTGTTTAACTAAATAGAATCTTGAAGTTGATTTGATTCCCGACTTAATCTTCAAACATTCAAATTTCCTTGTATAAGTTCCATTATATTATATTTCCAGAGATGTTTGATAAAATCATAAAAATTTCGGTATACATAAAAAGTTTTAACTTAGAGAGTTTCCAATTTTTGAGGCAACAATCATATTGAGATGAAACTATGAAAATTATGTTACATGGTACACATTTTTACTTTGTTACTACAACTTTCGTGCTTGTTTAGAAACGAATGCTCACAAGCTAATATCTCATCTTCCGCTCCATCTTTCAGCAACTTCCTCAATCGTCAATTCATAGCGTTTCTGAATATAGTTAAAACAAACATTAGCAATAACAACATTTCAAGTCATTAAACGGGACTTGGCATGCAAGTATGATGCATCACTAAGATAAAACATTGAATATAAGTCAGGTATCAACTGCGTTTGAGCACCACAATTAAATATGTTGTAAAGTCGCGTTTAATTGTTAACTAAGCAGGGTGAATATTGATGATATTTCTCAGAGCTTCATTTCTCTCTCACAAACACTTCAAGTAATAGCCTCAAAACTGTCCAGTTTCTACACAACGCCAAGTACATCTGACAAGTGCTGATGGTCACAAGCTGAGTACTCTACAACGATCATCTTCAAACAAGCTAGCTGCTCGTTATTCCTAACCTCTCCCCCATTCATTCTGCAATATTTTATCTTTTCTTTTGAAATAAACTTTTCCTCTCCTCTTGTGCAAAGACGGTTGACAGCCGTTTTTCAAGATGCTTGACACTGACAATGATATATGAGCACTAATCGCTCTCTAGTGTCATTGCAAAGCCGAGTCAGTGGTGGAAATCTTGTAACTTGTGAGTCTACTTAAGCGAAGATATGCACTAGCTAGATATATTAGTAACAGAGATGTGCGATGGAGCAGTCTAAAAGCTAATTCATCGAGCTAGAGTAGTACATAAATTACACTGCAAGGTTACATATTTGGTCTTATGTAAGTTCAGTTTTGCCATACACTTCTGTCTGATCATAAAGCAATTTTTTAAAATTTTCTACCGTAATTATTAATAATAAAATATAGAAACCCTCAACACATGCAACAGCATAAAATCCAGAGAAAAAAAATTCAGTGATAATAAGACCCATATCAGACAGGCGTGGAGGATGGCAAAGTTTTTGCTATGATTACTTAATATTTCATGGAAGTAGCTTACATGAGAATGAAAACATTCGTCTTTTCGTTTAGATACTTCACTTAAATTATTGCTATTATTACATAATCAGCACTGCAATCATTCCTGCACGTCAAACTAAGATCATCTTTCTTCTATGCCCCATGTCATAATAATCTCTGACAGCTCACTTGACGTATTAAAATGAAATCATACTATTATAATATGCGAGGCAATAGCTTGTAAAAAATGATACTCGAATATGCTGTCTGCAAAATAAAATCTGCGCTGAATTTCCTCTTCTCGTCCATCTTCATCACATCCATCCTCTTCGGTACTCTTTTCTACACTTGTGCAGACATTTGCTTTCATTTTGCATTTGCACTTGCGTTGACTTAAAACATGCAAGTGTTTAACTTGTAGATGTAATTTCAAACTTCCACGTACATTATCAGATAACACGCTTATTTTACTACAATTTTAAAAGTAAACCATAATCATCGTTCCATATGGTACGATGCGTGGAACATAATATCCCATTTTGCATGGATGCTTATGTGCATAAAACAATATTTAATGGAACTACCACGAAGATGGTATCATTATGATCATCACAAGCGCATTAGTCCTTGTCACTTGTTAGCTGCGTTGGAATTTGGAAAAGTGACAGTTCGCGAGTGGCATTTACTTGTTTCTATACTGCTTTAGTTTCATTTCCAGCTTATCTTTGGAAAGAAATATGTTTACGGCAAGATTCTAAAACGTGTGGTTAAGTATACTGCTTTTTATGGGTTTTCTAACAGTTGTTTCTATTTTAAACTTGTCAGAGGAAAAAAGAATAGGAAAATGTTCAAAATAAGTCTTCAAGACAGCTCTTGAATTCCATTTGTAATTACTTTCCAAATTACTTGTTCGAGAAAAGTGTTGCAGTCGACAAAAATGCTGTTTTTTCTTCACTGGGCGTGCTCATTTTCCTCGCCACATTAACTAACGAAACACATGCAAACATTTCTCTCACCTAGAGTACTCTTACGTCAGCTTGTTGCATTACTTTGAGTGTCTAGACTGCTAGCTCCTTCGGGATTATTGGCCCTGGAAGAGTCGGTAGCAACTGCATTTGGAAAATAATGATGATTAATAATGTCTCCAAAATGTATCCCTAAATATACCATCCATCATATCCATCTTTGCCGGAAGGAGTTCAATGGATTCGCATCCTCTCTTTCCATGGCCTGAAGGACATAGGAAAGCGAAACGGTAGGTCTCTAATGAAGACAACGCAGGCAACTCATCAACCAAAGCGCACACAAACCTAATCAACCTAGTTCTGGGAAAATTGTTATCTATCAGCATTTATATTCCTCAAGCCGACCACAGATATCCGTGCGTGTACTTCTCATTTGATTTGTTTCCAAAAAAATGATCATTTTCGAGACTGGAATGCAGCATAACATTCATTATGGATTTTCGATGCCATGCTAAACTGAGAAAGGTGGCTTGACGCATGTTTACTTTGATTTTCACTGTTTTATTTAAACTAATGACACACTATAGTATCAGCGAACATTACGAAACGAAAGAATTCATAGTTATAATTTGTGATTTAAATATGATTTCGGAATCTCAGTAGAAAGCTGTAATCATCAAAAGCGATAAGCGGATACATTCCGGACATGGAAGCACATTTGATCATACCTACTTATGATAGAACTGGGATGTGTACTCTAGTTTCATCTGACTGATCACTAATGATAATTTGAAGAAAAAGAAAACCCTTACGTAAGTTTTCAATCTAAGAAACCGATAAATTCATAAAAATCCACAAACTTAACAACAGGCAAGTTTGTTGCGGCATTTGAAAGTGTAGATAGTGGGTAAGCGAGCATAAATTATGTGCTGCATAACAGCTAATTTCACCTTTTTGAAAGAATATAAATGCATGAATACAGACAAACAAGTGTTTACCCACCCGAGAATATCTATATGCTTATTACCATCTCTCTTTTTATTACTCCCGTTGTTCAAGTTTGATCTGAGCTCTTTCACGGAATTCCAATAAGATTTATAGATATGCAAACAGGAAAGATAATATTAAGTTTAGTTTGTATATTTATCAGTCGTAGATGTTTTTGAATTGGTAGGGCATACAAGATGCAAAGGGAAAATCGTCGGCGCCTTCATCTCTGGGACCGCATAACACAAGGGCAATAATTATGTCTCGTAATGTGACCTCCCTCTCGGCCCAACCTGTCAAAAACAGACAGGCACTCAACACCAAAACCACTCATCCCCGCATAAACAACATAAACAGCCCTTCATTTTTTCTACTTGTTTCGTTCCATCTTTCTTTTTCCTCCCTATTTTTACATGCCTTGTACTGTGCACCATCCAAACGATCTAATCTACTGTACAGCTTTACCTTACCATTTTTAAAAGTTCATAGGGCTCAACACAGCTATTCCGCCTTGAGATGCATTCGTCATCGTTTTAAGCATGAATAGAAAAATAAGTTAACCCTTTTCTTATTTTCTTGTTGGCAGCTCAGGCATGTTATTATATAAACAAACCTACTCACATGTTGCCCGTTATGATGTAAAGCAAACAAAAGAAACAGTTAGTATAATGGTGTAATGCATATGAAATACTTTCCCGGAAAAAAAAACTTTGACAATATATAGCATGTGGATTTGATGGACACCATGATCAGATCGAATTGCATGTCTGTCAACAAAAAAGCTGTTTTGTTGTGTAAGTGATATGATACGGTCGGCTGCTTGGTGGTAGGATAGTGGGGGTTGATGTGTGAATGGTTGTAATGATGGAGGTAGAAAGGTTGTTCCTTCTTTATAATAAGCACAACTTTGAAGTAAGCATGCTTCTTTTTTTTTATGAAAAAAACGTAGTTATACGGGTTTGGCTGTGTCTTTTCATTCGATGCCTGAATTTGAAAATTGTAATAGTAAAAATAATAACATGCATTTTTTGGAAGTCTTTCTGGCTGTCAATAAATAATGCTCCTATGTTGTTCTTCTTGTCAGGTTCCTTTGATTACATCATTTTTACGCCTTCAGCACATCATCGCTGTCTTCATCATGTATAAGTGATCGCTCTGTCATAAGATTGACACATGGATAATAGCCGATTCTGCAATGCGTGTGCATATGCGGTTGGCATTTTGACTCTAGTGGCGTCTTCAAATACTTATTTTTATTTTACAGACTCGTAGGGAGATATATTGACAGAGGAGTTACAAAAATGAGCTTGTATTTTTATGACGATGTGTTCATTGCCAAAATAATCAATGTTTTAAATACCTATCTGTTGTACACGAGGAAATTCTCTTGAAACTGAGAAGTTGCTCTGCACGAACAAACGCAATAAATACTTTTTTTGGGGAGAATTCTGTCAATTAATCTATCATCGCAACAGGGATAACAAGATAAACGAGTTGATATATTCCAAAAACTGATTTTCAGCATTGCACGCGAACTTCACATAACATGGGCTATTTTACCTCGTGGCGTTAACAATGTAGTCCTTCCAACGGCTGATGGGATACGATGGAGCCCTGTGAGAGTCTTGACAGGCTACATGTCTTAAAGCATGTGATTTTCTTGATAACGATGACATGACTTACTCGTTTCGGTTGAATTTTCTTGGCCTATCAACTGTAGCATTATGCATTAAGAAAGAAAAATGACAGTAACCACATGAAAATTATAAAATATATACATGGGAATTGTGGACGTAGATTGTAAACAGAAGGCAAGCATTCATTTGTAAAAATCCCTAAAGAGCAGCAGCGTTCCTATGCTCTTAACAGCCAATACGGATGCATGGCATGTCATGTGGTGATCAAATTGTATCTATTATTCATTTGGACGCTCATATGTAGAGTTAATTAACTATAAGAAGCGGCCCATTTTAGTAAAAGAAAGCATTCCAAAGAAATGGAAAATTTCTGAAATAAAATACAAAGTATGAGCATATTTGGCCCTATAATTTCAGGGATGGTATATCATTTACTTATTTGCTGACGGACAAAATCCAAACTTTGTTATAACTTCGTATATGGTATAAGATGTATTAGATGAAAGCGACACATATAAAACATGGTGAACCTTTAACTCCTCCTGACAAAAATATGTGTGCATGCTAATTTGTTTTCATTGACATTTTTACACGAACCTTTCAAGAGGCTTTGACGTATGAAAATTTTTCAAAATGTAAAACGGAATGACACGATGGAAATAAAACGGTACAAT
Organism: Akabosia matsudoensis; assembly: GCA_019593645.1. Lineage (NCBI taxonomy): Eukaryota > Metazoa > Arthropoda > Collembola > Entomobryomorpha > Paronellidae > Akabosia > Akabosia matsudoensis. The sequence continues at coordinate 44,255 of VICI01000066.1, read as the reverse complement.
TGACTAATGCAGTTGGGACCTCTGTGGTGTGTGCAACATACATAAAAATGTATAAGGTAACATGTGTAATAGATCCTGTCTAAACGTACATTTCACACCATTAAGCAAACGTTGAAGCCGTATGCGTGTTTTGAAACGCAATAAGGGAAGATTGCGGGAAAGTAACGATGCATTTCAACGGTGACAAATTTATGACAGCGTTTCGCCGAAAATCACATGAAAACTGATGTGTATTTTTTTTCTCCCTCAGAACTTTTCAAGCCAATTTTAAAACAGTTTTTGTCCAGAAGCTGAACCATTTTTTCTATTACGTTTTTCATTGTTTTATCTAATGCAGTTGTTTGAGGAACATTCTTCCCTTCATCGTAAATGGGTATGTTTGAACCTAGAAACGAAAAAAGCAACACATCTTCATCACCGTCACATGTCACAATGATACATTGATTCACATTAGTGTGGAGCTAACACGCACACACACGTTTCATCCAGTTATTTCCCTTTCTCACATGAAGTGTAAAAATGAGCAAGACCAGTAGTTCAATAGCGTTACACTCGACCCCCACCGACCGAAACTTTTCCGTCTTCTCTTTCGCCTTTCTTTTTTCTCACTTCAACCATCGTCACCATTCCACTCTGCAACTTATTCACTTGGCTAGTTTGTAAAAATGGGAAATGAGAATATGTTTTGGCATTTTTCAACTTGTGTGGAAAACATGAAAAGACACGACATAATATTATATGATGTTCTTAATATCCCTAATACACACTTTTACAACATCATCTTTCCTCTTGAAAGATATATATTTTCTGACATGGAATGTATTGCTTTTTCTCGCCCTAAAACATGTAGCGCATCATATATCTCCATTTTGAACAACTTCACTCACTCATTCACATAAAAACTTGGGCATATATATGTATATATCCTGTAATAACAGTGTTGTGAAGCTTTTTTTCTCTTTTCATGATCCTTTCTCTCTCTCTCTCTCTCTGTTCAGCTTTTAAAATGTACACTTGTGTCTCGTAAATTTCTTCACAGTCTCATTAATCCATTAGGCAAAAGAGCTTTTGGAACATAAAAAAGTGTTAGTCAGGAGGAGTCAAAAGACATTTCTCACTTTATTTTCAACGTATTAACTTCACAGCATCCAACACCAGCCGAACCAGTTTAATTTTTCATGGTGGCATACTCATAAAATTTGTGTGTACAATTTTGCCTGTTCAACATTTCTTGCTTCATTTCACTTCCTTCCTACACCTCCTCACTCCTTGATCTCCTCTACTCTTTGATAAATTTAGAGAGGAATCCTAATGACAGCATGTATTGAATGTTTGTGACTTTTCTTGACTACATGACTCCATGCCTTTTTGTATGTGTGTGGTGATCCATATGTCTGTCACCAATCATGCCAAAATGCATCTTTCCTAAAATATCTTAAACATTTTTTTTCTACGTCAATAATTCAGTCAGTGAAAACATGCAACTCATGATGACGGTTTCCAAAATACACTCGCTCGCACATAAGAAATTACTTCAATCCTCAACTTTATATTTCAAGACATTTTTCTATACACAACACACATACAGCATAGAATATCAGCCTGGGGAAAACGCATCAAAGAGGAAAAGCGAAGAAAAAAAATGCTGTAGGAAGAGTGAGAGGAAGCGCGGATATAAAAAAAAGTGTTAGCTTATTTGTAAGTATTTTGTAATCTCTGCTACAGACAGTCATTTATTTTCAGCGGGGACATCGATAAATCACGTCAATTCAAAATGTTTCTTTATTCATGTGCTCCATTTAGATAACAGTTTTAAACATTAAATAAATAAAATGAATTCTCAGTCGGTTCAAGTCAAATCAGTGCAATATTTATGTCCTCTCTGCCTACACTACTTCAGTATCACTTCATACTCCCGTAATTTATAGGACCGAGTGTGTTCCCTCAATACGTTCCATTAGAAAATGTCGTTGCAAATTAATAATACTTAATTAATCATATCTGCCCACTACATAATACGTATATCAAAATACCAAACAGCGCCACTACACAACTAATGGGTTTATAGCTTTCTACCACGAAGTCTTCGACTCTCATGCTAATGTGCAGAGCAATTTTATGAATTATTGCTATGTGGTGTGGTAGTGGTTATGAATAGCAGGTAACAAGCCAAGAATTTACTGCTTTTCCGACAAAATTTGAACCATATCCAGAAAATAGAAGGACTACACAGAAGAGTGCTCATGGGACATTTCGTGAATCCCATAATTCTTTCCGATGATGCCATATGCCAGTTGTGCTTTAGTCACCATAAAAATAATGTCAAATCTCTGCTCTCTGTCTTTCAGCTTCATAGATTTTTCAACTGCTCCGCTCAAAATACTGTGTACACATCATCAACAACATCATTTCCGTCTTTTTCTGCCACCATCACCAAACCATAGAGCATGTAACATCCCATAAATATTTATGTCTTCTTTTTTTCGCATACGGAATGGGCTCTGTTGACGATGGCCGTCCCACAAAATCTTTCACTGCATTAATTCCGATCATTTCTCAAAGTGGCACGATTTGACATCCACAGCTATAATTCACTCTAACACGTACTTACTCAATCTACAGCTTTTTATATTCCATGGCATACTTGTACTTATGAAAAGAAGTACTAAACATGCTTGGATTTTGGGTAGTTTTGAAACTTCTCAGCTTTATTGCACAATTTTCTTCGCTTCTGTGTATATCACGCTGATTTGTCTATTCAACAAAATATAAACCCCCTAAATATTGGCATTGAAAAGTTTACATGCCAAATGATCATACAATTCTCTTCTCCTTTATATCTAGAGGCAAAAAACTTCTTAGTGCATTCCCTTCAAAGTTTATCCACGTAAAATATGGGTTATCCAGGCATTCCTTGTGATAAGTTTTTTCTCTTTCTTTCCTTCCAATTCAGCATAATAATAATGTGGAAAAATGGTGTGAAAACGGGAAAGGCAAGTGATTCTTGTTTCTCATGTTGTTTGGCGGAAATACGGCGATTTATGAGGTTAGATTGCAATGTGACCCAGAGAGTTTCAGTGGTGGCAAAATAACCAAGTACTACTACACACACCGACAGCATGCCAGGCAGACAAACACACGAGAGAGTACTTTCTCTCGCGCTCTCTTCTGCTCAACATGTCAAAAAGGATTCCACTGGGTTGGCTCACTGCTGACTGGTGGGAACCGAAAATGGAAAGACTAAGAGGACTTTATACTTCCACACTTCTTGTTTCGATGGTCTTCTTTTTTTCTGTGGTTTTCTTCCTCACTCCTTTACTTTAACTAAGTGATATAGGGCTCGTGAAAACTCCATTCATATACATCCGTACACAGCCGCCCCTCATTAATCACTAGCCTGTCACTTGACTGCCAATCAACTCTGATTTATCGTTACACTTTCACTCTGTGTAGCCCCTGTACACACATCCATATTTTACCCGGTTTCTCGCACACAAACATAACTTTTTCCCTAAATTGTCTCTATTATTATTGCTACTAGCATGTCTTTAACACTGCTGTTACCTCGCTGAAGGAACAGGATATGGATCATCACCATCAGCATTCTCTCGCTTTTTTCTTAGATCCAAACAAGCCCAGAAAAAAGTAACATCGAAGAGGAAGTTCTAACACAGGGGTTAGCTTTGCGTACTTATACTACTCACAAATGTTCTCCTTTTTTATGGGCAAAATTACACAAAAACCTTTCGTTTTCAACAATCAGGCTCAAAGTTATATGGTTCGCTGATACACACGATGGTAAGAGAATTTATGACTTCTCCACTGCCTGTCTAACTTATTACATGTGAGTGTCTGTGTGCATATTTCTCGTCGCATCAGAAATAGGAGTATTTTATACCGAAGGTGTTGTCGTGGCTCAGTGGCACCAAAAGGATGATGGTATGTTTGGTGGTGATGGTGCCGGTGCCCTTACATATGTTGACTGCTGACCTCTTCCCATTTCTCACACTTTCAACAAGCATCTTTTTCTTTTCTTTTCTTGATCGTCAGCCAAAGCCAAAGAGACATATTACTTCAGTGCTACAATGCTCTTGGCGTTGAAAGCTTTCTCTGTCATTTATAAGTTGGGAAGAGAAAGCAAGGCGAAGTATAACAAAAACTATGGCACAAACAGTCGTTTTTTGGCAATATAAGTTAGTACTCTGACTAGTAGAACTGTTGGCAATATAAAATCTCACGGCGTGTTACATACAATCAGAAAATTTTATATAAAGTAAGCGCACACGAGTCAAATGAGGAGTAAGAGAGAGAAGAGATGCGGTGGACAGTTTCAAGGCATTTGAGAAAGATTTACTGCCACCGCTGGAAATATATATGTGCATTTCATTTTGCTCGCGCTTTGTCACGCAATATATTTTTCTCAGTGTGCGAAGAGAAAAACGGCTATTTTAGACATTTTTCTCGTATTGCTGCAGTTATGGAAGAGCACCAATTGCTCTTCCCTCTGTTGTGTACATAAAACATTTCACTGGTCTATTCTTCTTCCCTTTAGGTTTCCGCTCCTGTCATCATAATTCTTCCCTTGGCACTGGAAAACTAGGCAAAAAACGAAAAGGAACGACTGTTAATATGCTTATATGTTATACTAGAAAACGCAAAAATATTGCCTATACCACCACACCGGCAGCGACAACAACGACCAACTCTTTAGACAGGTCTACGACAACTGGCAGGAAAAGAAAAATAGTGAAAATCTGCCATTTGAGAAGACGGATGAAACAAACTAGAAAAACATAATCTCCTTTGTCTATAGTTGGTTATATATTGTGTTAAATTTTTATACTGCTGGCTAATCCTTCACAAAAATACTTACAATTCTTAAATTGTATTTAATATCTCGAGGACTGTTGCTCATTGTCAAAAAAATTGTAATTAAAAACGAAAAATGAACGCTCACAATTAGGGTAAAAAATATAGGTATTTAATTTGCCTGCATAGATATTTCGCGCCATAAAGGGCTTGATTTGCATTTCGTATGACTTAAGAACAGTTTTGAAGCGAAGTGAATATTTAAAGCAATGTCAACCAGGCAGTTGTTGACGAATGGGATTCGGAAAGTTCCTATAAAAGTAAGGAATGTTTGAGGTTTATTTTTTACATTTAAAAAGTGCTTGACTCTTTTACTTTCTCTTCCGGCAATGATAGATTACTTTGTCGACTTGGTTAAACTTGCTCTCTGACGCATTCCACATCCACATTTGACTCGTGCCTTTAAATCTTTGGTTCAAGGATGCCGTCAAGTCCTGTACGAGAAGAATGAATTGACTTTGTTTTATTTTTTCATTTGCCATCTTGTTCTGTATGTCAAGTAAGTTTTCATCCGTTCTCTTGAACTTTCCCCGGGAAAGTAGGGCAATAAATCTTTTTTTTTTTTTTTTTTTTTTTGCTGAAAAGAATCATATTGCCGATCATATTTTATTACAGAAAAATATCTTACAGGGATGAAATATTACGGTATGTGTAATATTTCGTGTAATATATACTTGGATGCAATTCTGCGTTTTAGATCTGCATTTGTATTTTGCGCATCCATAACTAAAGCGATCAATAGCCCTATTAGTGAACTGTGAAGCTTACTAAAAAAACTTTTCATAAACATCAACTGTGTAAAAAATTGCCATTCTCTTGAAAACACTTACCTGCCAGATAGAGGCGAAGTAGCTTCTGCTTCAGATTAACTAACCGTGACAATTATCCATACAAGTTTCTGAACACATGTCATATGATAAACTAATTAAGTATAGTATAGGTCCGTACAGCTGGTATCTCCCTTATGGCGAGAGCAAGTCGGCTTTGTGGTTCATTAAAAGTAACTATTTTTATGAATTATAAACTCATTTTGAAGTTAGAAGTAATGAGCCTCATTTGTCAAACTAAGGTCATGGTTAACAGTCTTACTCGTTTCTATCTGCAAGCCTTCACGATTCACAAACGAAGCCTCCTTTATTTGTATTTTTCTTTCCTTGGTTAAAATGTTTTCAAGATTTTGCCAAAGTTGTAGACTCCTGTCGTTTTAATGTATTTTATGACTGCTATCCCCGACTCTGAAAATTAGTTTTGAAGTGGTCGTAGATACCTTCTAGTTAAAGTTGGTCATGAAGAAAGGATGTAAGCGTGCTTTTAAGGAGAAATCGACAAAGAAAGATATTTTAAATACATTATAGCTGCTGTAAAAGCAGACAGTTATCCGTATTAGCTTCCTTTTTTATATGCCGCAAAATAAGTGAGAGTGTTGTCTGGAGGCAGCTATACTCTAGATAAAAAGGGGAAAGTATCAAAAGACCAGCAAATGATACTCACAAAACATGACAAGCTAAGTTTCTCTCTGTTTTGATAAGCAACACACTGTTTTGGATTTTCACAGAGGGGAACTCAGCCATGTCTTGGAATAAATTGCCTCCAGATAGACCTATGAAGCTTCTAGTAAAACCCATGCTAGTCTTGTTCATAAAAATGTAAGCTTGGATTCAGGTTGCGACAACGAACGCTTGAGTGAATGAGTGGGGAAGTTAAAGTGTGAGGGGAAACTGAGAAAACTTCTCAAACCTCAGAGTTAACCAGAAAGACAACATTGTTGAACGCCCGGATCTTCTGGACAAGTAAAAAATAGTTAAGATGAAGCTCATTGGAAAAAAGGAGTCCAACTAGTTAAAAGGAAAACAACGTGTAGTGATGGGGAGTCGAATAGGGAGACGATGATCATGATACTATATTTGGTGTGATAGTTGGTAAAAGAGTTAAGTGTGTGGACTGAACGGTGGAGTAACTAGCGGTGCCAAGTAAAGCAATCTTGTCTTTATATGTTCTCGCTTACTCATACCAAACACGATACCCTCCAAGCTTGCTTGATCTCACTCAACCCGTCGTTTTCGAGCAAAATGTGATAATAAAAACCAACGCAAATGGCAATGTTGTTGGTTAGTGGTGAAGAGATGATACGGTGAATGGTAGAAAACGGCATAATAAAAGTAAGTAAAGCACTGTTGTTGAGTGAACAAGAGAGTTGAGCGGAAAGCAAAGCTGGCGCAGACTGAGAGAAGCAGGGAAAGGAACAGGTTTTCTTCACTGTAGTAGCCTGGTTTAGTCAGTTTGTTGCTTTCAGCATGTTCACACATCGTTTTCGGAGGCGCTGTCCGGATAAATCCGACTTTAACGTGGCGATTGTTCAACATAGGTTTTGAATGAAAATTTTTGTGCTTGTTGAAATAGTTCTGTGGATAGAAAAGTGACATTGGTACAAGTGTCCAAGTGACAGAAATTATTTCACAACCGTTTTATAATCGGCTCGTGTTCAAAAACTGTGTATTGAATAAAAGGGAACTGCGGTTGCTTCCAGCGTTTGAGCAGATTTCTGTTTGTGAGCAAGCTCGGGTAAGCTTACAACTACACACGTGTGTAATGACCTTAATGACTTTCTGCCGAAATTCAGCATGTTTAAGTGAAAAATGAGCGTTTATTAGCTAAAACTTTTACTAAGGGACTTCGACTGAATTTGAGTGACTGTTCACAATTTTTCATGTATATTATCGTCATATTTGTGATGGATATATGTTGCTGCTGAATTTTCGAGAGACGTGAAGAAAATCAAAGAAAATATCGAGAAATCATGCTAACTTCAAGTAGTAATCAGTATCTACGACCGGAATACCTAACACCTCTTCCTACTACGGTAAGAGAATCCACAGCATATTGACGCACACTGTTAGTATGTCTTGCATATGTAGCACTATTAGCACACCGTAATACTTCCATCCCATTTCAAAAGCTAAAGTATGTCTCCTTTGATCAGAATGTAAAGACTCCAGTTTCCAAAACGCGAATAACCGCTACAATTTATTTGTTGAACACATATCTTACCGATCTTTGCATATAAAATCCCCTTCTAGTAGAGGCGATTACCGTCATTTTGTTTTATTACAGTCCGTTTGGCACTATAATTCACTACGTTCAGCCATTCACTTGAGAATTGAAATACGTGAAAGGGAAAGTCATTCTTATTCATTATCATTGACGTCTGGATGACTGATGACCTCCTAAGAGACATTTGGCAATGCGAGCTTAAAATGAGCCTCTTCACTTTAGAAAAACGCCAATTCAAAACTACACTCTAACCCGTTTTATAAGCGTAAATTTTGTGTTAAAAGCACCCATATCATTGGCAGATCTACACGAGGCTTCACGAATAACAAAATCAGCCAACTCATTTCTATTCTTGGTATGGTTTACGAACTTTACATTGAAGAGTGTTATCCTGTCAAAGTACTCAAGGGATTGACTTCTCAAATTGTGTATGTTTCTCTGTGAAAGCTATCTTCGAACGGATCTGATCCATCATTATGAAGTCACACAGTATACTATCAACCAGTGATCTTCTTTTTTTTCATGGAATAACGTTATCTCAAATGTATAGGCACTCAGAAGGCACGTCCTATGACAATGGTTATGTCGGCTCTGTCGAGCGCATGAAATGTTCTTTTGAGCGTGTACAGCGGAATAGATTTTATTAATTGCGCATAATACATTTATGGAAGAACTTGGAAATGTCCACTATAAAGCTTCACGGTACTTTGAAAGGAACAACCTCGACAGTATACTGGTTTAAAAAACTCTTTTACTTAGAACTTAGAACCAACACTGATAAGTACAACATGTGACAGATCTGCGCACCAAAGTGACACGGACATTTTTGTAGGAGTAAAACTCAAGTGATGGTGGCAGCAGTAGCAAAAGCATGCACACAATGCTGTCATATTTTTTTATTATATAATCTACACCGACAGGCCTGGAATTATAAAACTGACAAAAAGCGACAGGAAAAGTAAAATGTAGTTAGAGTCAGTGTCTCATTGCGTGCAACCTGAAACAGGAGCAGCTTTCCAGCACCTATAAACAATCTATCGTTATATAGAGTCTACGTGGCACTGCGCTTTCCTCTTGTGTTTAAAATGAGAAAGGAAAACTCAACAGCAGCTTATTTATTCATATATAAAAAAGCTCACCAGAGAAAATATAATGTAGTATGACGAGGACACAGAAGACATCTTTATGACATGAGACAAGAAGCTTTTGTTAAAAAAAAGTTGATACGATATGGCAGCACAATTATCATCATCTTTCTCTTCTATACGACAAAACCTCCTATATTTTTTTTCGTTTTCTCTATCGTTTTCCAAACGCATGATACACTCAAAACAAGATATAACACATATATCAAATGAGATATGATATAAAGGAAAAAAGAATTTAAGCACTAAACGGTTATACTTACACCTATTTTTTCTCGTGTCCATTATGCTTTAGTGGTGCGTTGTTCGTTTCTTCATAATAGCTGCTGTGGCAGTGGAGGAGGAAAAAAATGAATAAATCATGGCAAGTTGACAGCTTGTTACATTAATGTTATTATATGAGGTGTCACTCTATCCCGGAGCGCCCAACTTTTTTCTCTTTCTCTCCATTCCTTGAACAGGAAAAAAATCCCGCGATCATAATTTTCTCTGTTCATATTTTACTAAAATTTCCAAAATGCCTTGTGCTTTGATGGCAAGCCTTGTGTTTCCCCTGTTTCCGTGTCCTTTCAGCTCTGCCTTTGTCTGCGAGTTAAAAAAGTATATTAGTCTAACTACGTACGTCTCGCTTTGTCGCAGTTTTTTACATAAATTTTATACGGCATTCTAAATAGTTATCAGTACATTATGCATTTGTGGATGAATTCTCGCTCAAGTATTTGACCTCGAAGAGATTCCTATTTGAACTAATGCACACAGCTGCTCAAACATGGACGTTAATTATAGTACGTCGCAACAAGCACTTGCCCGGCTTCGTTTGCTAATTTTCTTGAGACTTTTACACAAAGAGGTTGGCTAATAACACCCATTCTCATTTGATTTGTAATAATCATGATCATCATCACCGGCGTGATTATTACAAAAGCTTACAGCGTCTCCTACTTCCTTATTATTTTGCCTTGCAAAAAAAACATGATGTGTTCAATTTTGCTCCACAAACGTCACACTCCTGTCAGTTCCATCTCCACTTTCATTATTAATATCGCTATCGTCATCCCGTCAACAGGACTGTGCATGGTTCACAACTTGAACACACCAACTTTCCTAGGCTTTCACTTCTTTCTCCTTCTTTTTTTCTGTCTCCCATCCAATTCCCGAGACTTGTCTGATCGGATAAATAAAAATGTGTGTAATACACTGCAAACGTGTACCATGGAACGGCTCGTTTGCTATGATGGGTGGTAGAAAAAAACTCACATTTCGCCAGTATAAATATAATGCTGTGATATTATGGGCACAGCTGTATGGAGTGGTGCAAAAGGCTCATCAACTCGTATTACTGTTTGTGGACACGGGAAGAGGAGAAATTAGTCTTGACTACTTGACTTTGACTTGACAAGACAGCAGAAAAAACGAAGATAATGATAAGTGACAAGTGAACTGTAACCCATACAGACACACAACCAATATTAAATCCTATAAAAGCTGTCGTATGCATAGAAGAAGAGAAAAAATTAGGTATACTGCTGCTCTTTTTTTCTCTTTGGCCTGACTCTGATGTTATTGTATCGTATCACTATCACAGCCGTCCCTGTCGCCTTCCAATGAGTTTTTTTTTCAGTCGACTGATCCTAGGAATAATAACAAGTGACACCTAATTAGCTTCGAGAAGAGAAGAGGTCACTGTGGGATAAGTGCACATCACCAGCTATCATTGTATCGCGATACACTATGATGGCAGGGGTAATCTTTTTTTTCTTTTTTCTTTTTTTTTGCTGTTCGCTTTCTTTCTGTTGCCGTTCCACTAAACAAGAATAAAAGGTGACGTTCATGTCGTTTACTTGTCCAGAAAGAGTAATCTGGTTGAGACGACTTTTATAGGTTTCTTTATTGGACGTAGTTGTTTCCTGCTGCCTGCTCAAGGAGTGATGAGACTAATACTAAATGAGAAAATTAATTAGAGAGAGAAAAGATGAACGGCAAAAGAGAAAACGAAACTAGAAAAGTGGTAACACAGACAGGAGGATTATTATTTGATGACGAAAACAGTGTTAGTGATAATTTACATGATGATGAGCTTCCTCATCATATTGCAAATAATATGCCATGTCATGTCATTGTCATAATCATCTTTATCATCATCATAATTGATACTCAGCCAAGACTACATTATTACATTCATATTATATTTTTAGATAGATTTTGACATATTTTCAGAGAACAAAATGCGAGGAAAGAAACGAACAAGACATTTTCACAACCACTTTTCTTTCGGTGATTCCTTTTTGTTCTCTGCTTTTGGCATAGGCACCCTTTTAGTCGCTGAGATTTTTTTTGTTTTTCGCTTTTGAAAAATGCGAAGTGGAAAGCATGTGAGCACTCTAGGCGTAAAAAATAGGGCCTATTTCTACCAGTGAAAACGATCAAATAATTCATTTGCCATTTTGCCAACACTCCTCCCGATTGTGGCACTGCTGCGGTAGTGCCAGCAATTTAGTATAGACACATGGAAAGTGCAGAAAATAGCTAACATTATCCTGTGGTGTAACATAATATATCATTTTCAAATCAAGCGGAAAATTTTTAAGCATATATCATCCTGCCAGCTCCATAAAAAAATCTTGCACGGCCCAACTTAGAAATATAATTCATATTTGATAACTATCAACATCACCGCGTTTGTAATTCAACTACGCTCTTTCTGATGATATATGGATTCACCGTAGCCTATTCATAATATTTTTGTCGTACTTCTTATCCTTCCCTCCAATTCTATTGAGTTCGATTAAAAAATGGAATACACATCTATTGAAAACGGATAGAGGTTTTACAGAGGCATGAAGCAGGTTCTTGCGCTTTCTCCCGAAATTCCCCCAAGCCTTATTTTTCAGATTCGCATAATATACTCACAATTATATATTATGTCTCTAACAATGCCAACACTTCACCATGCTTCACCCCATCCCGTCGCCATTACTTTCTCTGCAATAATTTATGGTGGTGCTTTATTATAACTATTGCCATTTCCACAGTTTGGCGTCTTCGTATAAATTCCCCCCAATGTGCACTACATCCGCAGTCATTGTTATTAATGTGAAATCGTGTTCGTCCAAAATATTTTTCCATTATTACCATGATTATGAATACACGACAGTGTGTACACATGGTTGTATGTGAACGTGAACTTTACTGCTTCTGGAGCAAGAGTTAATAGCAGTAAAAACGTTAAAAATATATTTTCTGCCTTTTTAGTTAGAAAGAAACTTGCGATGACTGGAAAATATGCCTATGCAAACCAGGCTTACGGTGTACGGCGTACAGCTATAAAAATAGCAGATTCATATAAGTTCGATATAAAGCAGCGCACTAATTTTCCATTCCTGTGCAACAACATATGCTGCTGTCCGCTCAATAGCATGTAAGCAACAACAAACGATATACAAATAATCGCATCCCATCTCGAAACAAAAGCGAGCCAATTTATTAGTCTAAAGTGACAGGGAGAAAGGCGGTACTGGTTGTGTGGTGCAGATGAAGTAATGCAGGACCTCAAAATGCCGTACTAACACGCATGTTTGCCCGTGTCGTCTAGTGGGTGTAGCATAGGTGTTTTCGCAAGAGCCTGAGTAGCAGTACCTAGGCGCTGTATATATGTATACATAATAAAATACGGTCGCATAGTATTACCTTTTGTATGTGTGGGTCTTTCGGCACCGAGAAAGTTTGAAACTAATAACTAATATTACAATATGAAATGCATAGTTATGCGATCATACGCTGTCCCTCGTGTTATCACTACATTTTGTTAGCGAGAGCTGCAAGAGAAAAAGCATTAGTTATGCACCCTGTTGACACTTTCGAATATAAAATGGTGAAATATAGTCACATGAAAATTCCAGCATGCCTCATTCATTTTATAGACAAGAGGGAAAAACAGCCGAAAAGGGTATGATATGAGAGTAATAATATAATAATGTATCACGCTATGCATAATATTTACTAAGAGTAATAAGGAAGACGAGGAAAGCACTCTAAGGTCAGAGACAAGAGGAGGGCCTACCAACACGACGTTAATAATATGAATGTTCCCATTACAAAATATGTCATCTCATAAATAATCTCACTAATAATTTTCCTCTAGTATGCTAGCGGCTCCATTTTCAGACGCAATATAGTGTAAACTATAACCTCGCTCAACCTCCTTTCAGTCCCTGATACTTTTGCTTTCTCACACACACTCCATCTCTACTCGCGGAAGAAGAAGAGAGGCGAGCATAACATACGTAAATGACAACATGGCAAAAATACTTACGACAAGTGACAACATAATGGACTATTAAAGGTTTTTCTGATTTACGGAAACGCTTGGACAAAATTTACTGCGTTTATTGTACTCGTTATTTATCACTTTAATGTGCATTCTGTCTCTCACGAAGCCAGTGATCAATGTTAATAAAAAACATGCTTTCGAGCCTAAATAGCTACTCACATACAAAGCATATAATTTTTAAAATAACTTTAACTTAAAATAGCTATCTGTGTATGCATTAATTCAAATATTGGAATAGGTTAAGTTTTCATCACTAAAGGCGTATTAAACTGATGAAATAAGGGAAAAGAAGTGACAATTATGGGATTGCCTTTCAATGTTGTTTTCGCAAATCAGCCGTAGGAAACAGATTTGTTACACAACTCTTCTTAGCATGATTTATAACATGAATACTTTTGTTACTGATAGGCTAAAACCATTAATATACTCATACGAAATTTAAATCGAGTCCCTGCATTAGTGGAAGCACGTTACCCCGAAAAATATGGGAATAAAAAAGCTAAGCATTGGAAACTAAAAGTTTATGACTTGAAGGTTAAGGAGGTGAAAACAAAAAGTGAGAACGCACCAGGAACTCAGTGATTGTAGATTGCTCCGTAAGTACACACTAGTCTAGTTTTGTTGGCGTTATATTATCGTCCTTTACAATCTTGATAGATTTCCTTCGGGGGAAAGGTCATTTGCTTGTAAATCACTCCAAACAATCTTGCTGCTTCGCAGTGTGTGCTTGTCCCACAAAACAGCCATAAAAACATGTGTGGTGATGATTATACAAGTTATACAGAGAATGATAACTTCCATCCAACTGGGGAATTAGTATGCGTCATTAATTTAGTTAGGTTTGCTCTCTAGGAAGGAAAGTCAAAGTTGCTTCCCTGCAACCAAGTTTAAGCAATAAAACGAGTGGCACAGCCAGTCTTCATTATGCATATCGCACAAAAACTGTATAATTTTTGTGAAATGTACTGATCACTTGATTCCAACTGGCGAAACCACAAAACCCCTTTAATTTATCTGCAATCATTAAAGAGTTCTCACACAGAAAATAAAACTTTAAGACAAGATTGTTTTATTGCTTGTCCTTTTCATTTCATTTAGCTCGGCGATGATCTTACAAAGTTGATATTTTTCATTCCCGGGTTTTATCAACCTCTTTAGTAGCATTGTTATAGCATATCTATGAGGTAGAAGGCCACTAGAGTTAGAGGAAATTTGCAAAACGTAAAGAGTATCTTTCTTGTCATACTTCTTCAATTTTTATGAACCTAGCTTGCTACATGACTTTCAAGGAGATTTTTAAGTGGCATGTGTGGTAATAAAATGTTCATCGAGTCATTATTACTGTGGAATGCAGTATTAGTTCAAGTAATAAGAGGAAATCAAAGAAACTAACTAGCTACAGCGAAATGGCAAAACTTTCCAACTTATTCAGTTTAGTCAAGACTCGCTAATTGTGCCATTGCCAATATTGCCATCTTCATTTCAATTTTCAACTCATACAATCAAACTCATTCAAGGCGATGGGAGGTGAAGTTAGAAATCCATATGTCACGCCCTTGATACAAATAAATTACACATTCTTTTCAGCTGCTATTTGTTTTGATATATATAAGAAATAACTGACTCTGTATTGGAAAATCCTTCGCTCCGATTTTGTCAACTATAAAACGATACGAGTGAAACACGCTGTCCTCCTCCTATTCCCCATTTCTTGTCAAGAGAAATAGAAAGACGAATAGAAAGAAGTCACACATTATTCTTACTTTTTGGAAAAGTGAGGAAAGGATGTGTGCGTTGTTGCTACTTACTCCACCATCAAGCTCATAAATCTTGTTACACCATTTTTATAAACCTAGTTTAACACGTAGCACTTGTAGGCATATCAAATAGAGAGTGATGTCGATGTCTAAGCAATAATACTCACATCCGGGCAGCAGCAGCAACAGTAGATAGTTGTGTAGGAGAAATTCAACAGAAAGAAATATCTTTTGCAAAAAGTAAAGTAAAGCAATAAGACGATAGGCACGAGAGAACAGGGAAAAACGACATCCGCGATGACGGAGATATAGAGCGACGGACAGACATGCAGGCAAGGAAAAAGTTGAGTTAATTTTTCTGTTGTTGTTACGTTCTTCGTATTTTATCCTTGTTCTCCTTCAAAATGTTAGTCGCGTAAAACAAGCTATATGTAATAGCTGAAATGCGAGCCTATTCAGTCTACTATACTCTGGTATGTACGTAAAGAAATAAAACTGTCAAGGATCTGAGATTTATTGAGTTGCGAAAAATTAGGAAAGGGCAACTGAAGGGAAAAAAGAAAATTTACAGTAGACAAGCGAGCAGAAGAGGTAGCAATAAAGAATGCATGGCTTGCATAGTATTAGCACAAACAACAACAAGTTTGTCTGTTTTCTTTCATGCGCCCTGTCTCTAATTTATCTCAGTTTTGTTTGTAACATGCAATATATTTACTTCACTGTCTGGATCTGCATTAACTTGGATAGTTTGAAAAATGAGTGACACTTTCTAAGACGAGAACTGGTCTTCTTTGAAAATATATAAATGTGTATTTGTGTTTGTGTAATTGTCAAAACTATAATGGTAAAGTCTTTTAAGTGGCCACCTCCATTTTTAAAATTAATGTAATAATAACATAAAGCATCAAAATTGGATAGTATTTTGCTATAAATCTCATACGACATTTTTCTTTCATGACTTCACTAACTTATTTTCACACTGATCTCTCTGGATGAAGATTTTTTTTGCTGGCTGTTTGCATTCTCAAAATTATGCTCGTTTATAACACGCATGTAGATGAAGAGGAGAATTAATGGCTACGATTCCTCCCATAAATAAATCCTAATTTTGTTCATCTTCCTCTGAAACTGGTTTCGTGCATGCACACCCGACGAGATTCATTCCTTTTCGGCTTTCATCCCACAGTCATCACAACCAATAACTAAATCAAATGGTAGTAAAAGCAGGAGGCAAACTAAGAGATAGATTGAGATTAAGGGCATTCCATGATTTGGTTTTTTTTCTGCAGCACCGCCAAGTGTGTAGTTTCAAGATAACAAGGGGAGATGAGTTTGTGTACTTTGAGACGGGAGAGATACGGGTAAAATTGGAAAATATTGTGTGCTTGGTGTATCTGATGTGTTAAAATAAATATGCCAAGAGGCAGTCTATTTTCCAGAATCTTTACGAGATTATATCGGGATTATTAGTACTTGAGAGCGTCATGAGAGGAGGATCAAAAAGGGATGATTTTAGAAAAACAGTAACGATCTGTGCCATGAATGGCAAGACATGCACGTACTCTCGCATTTACACATACTCACGCTTTTTCTCCATGCTCAGAAGCATGGCATTAATGACTTTACACGTTCCGTTCTCATCTTTCAACTCCATTTTCCCCGTTGTCTTTTATTGCCTTGCTAAACCGGAATCTTGTGTGCAACTTGAGTAGTTCCAGGAAGATTAACAACATTAGTAAAAGGAGCTATACTTTATGAGCCTTATGGATTCTTTTTTTTCAAAAAGAGTAGTTTTAGTGAAATGGATGCATAATTTATTGGCGACACGCGTGTTATTGATATGAGGTTTTAGTGAAAATTGTTTTTTTTCTATGTTCATAGTTGGATGCGAAAAAGAGTCCATTGGCTTTGTTGGCGCAAACATGTAGTCAAATCGGTGCGGATCCACCCAATGCGAAACCCCTTTGGCCTTCGCTCTCATCATCGTCGTCATCCTCAAGTTCGTCGTCCTCGAGTTCATCAGGGCGGGATTCGGGGACAGGAACAGCAGGAGCTTCCTCTACGTCTTCAGAGCGTTCAAGTTCTTCCGTATCTTCGATCGGTGGTGGCAGCTCTTCTAAGAAAAGTAAGACAAATGCGGGGAAAGGTGAAGGGAAAAAGTCGAAAGGAAGCGGCTCTTCGAGCTCAGGAGCAGTTACGACAGGAGTTGGGTCTCCTAGTCCGCCAAGTACTTTCGGAAATGGCAGTTCATCTTCTAGCAGCGAGAAAAACGTAACGATTCCTGCATCCTCGTCAGCCTCCGATCTCCCTTTGACATGTTCATCTTCATCATTGTCTTTGTCAACATCATTAGAGGAAAACCGACCGAGTAGTCGAGCTAGTGGGAGTAGATCAAAAACGCCAGCGTCAGTGAAAGGAAGCTTAACTCCTCCTGCTGTCGGTTCTGTAATGTCACCAGGATCTACTTCATCGTCTGGGTCTGGTGGAGGTAATAAATCACCCAGTCCAATGACAGCTTCTACTAGTAGCATTGCACCACCTGACACCACTCTGTCAAAGTCTCATGAATCTTCGTCTATCATCAACTCTTCAACAAATCTTGCATTGACATCATCTTCATCATCGTCTTCAACAGTAGCTCCGTCATCTACGTCCTCATCTATACCACTCTCAGCTTCATCGTCAAGTCTCAAGCTAAATTTAACCGGTCCTCCAGATATTTCCCCCTTGACCTCTCTAGCCGCTTCTAAACATTCTCTCAGTCACTTTCCAAGTCTTTACCCAGGACTTCCACCTCCCCCTCCGCATCCGTCTCTCACATCTGGTACTGGTATACCTCCATATCTACATAGTTACGCCAGATTAAAAGCTGCTGCGGCCGCATCTCACTCAGCAGATCCTCTTGGTGGTGCTTGCAGGGATCCATTTTGTACTGGATGTCAATTTAGTGCAGGTGGAGCCGGATCTGCAACAGGCCATTTGAATTCCTTGGCTGCAGCTGCAGCCGCGGCTGCGGCGTCATCTCATGCTGCGGGAAAATGTCCAGCAGGCTGTGTACAATGTGATCATCACAAAAATCCCCTTCATAGTTCTAGTGCACTGTCAAGTTTGTCCGGATCAGGCATGTCTGGGTTTTTTCCTGGCTTTCCCCCGATTCCACCATCCCTAGCAAGTCTATACTCAGCTCATGCAGCCGCAGCGGCGGCAGCGGCTGCAGCAAGCCATCATTCTAATGCTTCAAATAGTACCTCATCAGGATCCTCATCATCTTCATCGTCATCATCGCTAGCTTCAAATCCATACGTGTGTAACTGGATCGCCGGCGACAACTATTGTGGAAAAAGGTTTCCCTCATCAGAAGAGCTGTTGCAGCATTTACGAACTCATACAAATCTGTCAAATGCGGCTGCCAACGCTTCGAGTAGTGCAAGTCTAGACCCTCTTGCTTCCGTCTTGGAAGCTCATGCAAGATACGGTCCGTCACCTGCAACTCACCCTCTCCTTTCTGCGGCTTTCTCTCGCTCATATCCAACTCCTCCGCTGAGCCCCCTCAGCTCAGCAAGATTTCATCCGTACTCAAAAGCTGGTTCCGCTTTGGGCATGCTTTCCGGAGCGGCAGGGCTGGGTCCTCCACCCCAATCGGCAGGATTTTCTGGTCTGGCTGCTGCAGCCGCTGCTGCGGCAGCGGCCGCTCATCCCCTCAATCCCTACTACCCATACAGTCTATATGGACAAAGGCTTGGTGCGTCAGGCCTAGGTCACCCTTAAAAGTACTCCAAAGTAAAACAACTGTAACTTATAAATAGTCATGTTCGTGTTAAAGCCAGACATCGTTCCATACTTTTTTCATAATTGAAATCTCGTATTACCCTCGTTTCATGTTCGACATCGCCAAGATAAGCTTTAAAAACTTCTGTTTACAAGATCTTTCCAAATTCTTGGTCTTGTTGATGTTACTCTATAATATGAAATAGTTCATTTTTAACCTATTCAGATATAAATTTTCCCAATGTAGAAAATACATCAATTCTTGAGAATTCTTGTTTTACCGAATAATGTAACTTGAACTTGAAACAGTAACTGAAGATTACAAACGTTAAATAAAAAAAAATACTTACCTATAAACTTACTATGATATAAAATATCCCAAAGAGTGTATACCATATTCTTGTCTGATTTTTATTTAGACACAAACAACTATCGAGAATCGTTGTGCTAATCATAATTAAGATACCTTTAATAACTGCATCATTTCGAAGATATATAAGTGACAATTATATTCTAAAAGATATTATATTATTATTATGAGGTATTCTCATATGTACAAGCGTTCTCCGCATACACGGAGAGTTTGAATACCGTCAGTTGAATAAAAATACGAAATTGGAACAATTTTGCTTGAACTCTGTTTTTATTTGGGAACACATACTAACGTTTAAAATTCCCAAGCAGCCTCGTCGTGTGCAGGTTTGAGGTGAAACATTGACTGTCTATGTCATGCCAAACGAAATCGCAAAGACAACCGTCTACCTACTCTAATCTTACTTCTTTCACTCAAGAAAATGATTTTCCTCCGCAATAACAACATGAAAAAGTGATGTATTGCTACCTACATTCTTTTTGACAAGCAGGCTATGCACCTGACGAATTTCTCTTTGTGCACTATGAGCGATGAGAAAAATATGACACTTGCAGGCGAACAAATATCCGTCCAGTTCCTCTATATTTCTATGTGTGGTCATGTCAAAAGAAATTTGTTCGTTAAAAAAAAATAAGTGACAACAAGACAACCTGACACGGCGAAAGACTTTGAAGGGAGTAGACAGGTTATAAAAATTCACAGAAAAAAAATAAAGCATGTCACGTCCATCTTTGTCATTCGCCGAAAGCATTGCCATCACGGATAAAAAAAGTAAACTAAAAAGGATTTCTTTTTCTATTCTAATGCCAGTGTCAGTCTTGTTGAGTCTCATGGTGGCAACATCGTGGTGTCTTGTAATCAAAATGACGTTTTTCCATGAATAAAAAATGAATATTCAAATGTACTCGCTATGGGGTAAGACAAGACAAATAAAAACTCTGGATTTGTTTTTACATAAACTTTTGAATACTCTTGCAGATTCCTTTATATAACACCCCTACAGGGATAAACAGATTCTACTCACCAATAATGGCCATGTTGACATAGGGTTATACATCACTTCCTTCCTTATACGCATATATAAGAAATTTTTTTAGAGCACTTTCCACAAAACTACAGCAAAGTATGTTAAAGGCCTGTTAGTTAACCGTTTTTAAACTTTTACTGAAGCCTTGCACTACCGTTCTCTGAGCATCACATCGCAATCATCGTCATCATCCACCATACAAGCAGTACCACCAGAGGAGCTCATGGACAAGGTGATGACAGCTGGAAAGAAAAGAAAAAGAAAAAATCCAATTTAAAAAATTTGCAGAGTTGGTGACGGCTGTCATGTTGGTTGACAATTTTTCTCGGAGAAAGAAAAAAATGGTTTGTCTTTTGTCGCACTGTATTGTCGCCTTTTCCTCCCGCTTTATTTATCATTGTAAACCAGAGTCGCCCAGCTTTTTGTCTGGCAACGCTCCCAAGAGCAAGAAAATATCACAGCAGTCTTCTTCGAAGATAAATTTAATTTAATTGCTGGTGGAGAAGAGGGAATGGGAGGTATATTCAACCAGTATAAGAATGTAAAATGATATTTTAAGGGTATAGCATCTGTACTACTGATTGTATCTGCGAATGTTATTTTTAAAGATACATATATGGCTGACCGTGCTTGACTAACGTATGACAGAGTAAAAGGATATTCCTCGTATGCTCAAGGGTTAATAATTCTCTCCTATCAGGAAATGAAATCGTTGCCGAAAGATAAAGTGTTCTTCTGTTGCTGGTGTCGATTTAGTGACGTTGCGTTTCACTTAGATTTACGTTAATAGATCGGGCCCATCATAAGTTTTGAAAAAAAAGTTGAACATGGTTGTGTCAGGAAATCAACATGATCATTATTACACTCATGGCGTTTGTCTTATGTAGGTTTCATCAAATATTAGCAGGCTACAAAATTTAAAATGGTATCTCTTCGTGTGATAACGTGCTTCTATCAGAATTCTTGCTTGGTTGAATCCAGGGTCTTCTTAATTTTAATTGTTAGGATTCAAGAAAAGGGATTGACGAAATGGATGGTGGTGGCCTTGATGGGGTTTTGCTTGGGTTCGTTCTTGTATATCTTAGAAAGAGAATTTATTATGAATACAGAGAAAATAAAGATAAAAATTGGACATGAAATAGAGGAAACGACTTTTTTGCATAGAAATTTGTCAGATATGTACTATCTGACATTTTAAAACTTCTTAACGTTGACATGAACGCGTGTTTTCTACTGGAGATAAGTCTGATGTAAAAGTAGACAATTATTAAGGGTTGAAAAGTTTAAAAGAGAATGATATGTTTCAACGTAGTGTTCTCATGCTCCTTTACTCCGTATACTTGCCTGACTTGTACTTGGGTTTTGTTTGTGTTACACCCGGACACAGTTGGAATGGCGAAATAATCATTACATTACTGGACAATTGTTGAATCCCGGAAAGTAGATCGCGATCAGTATATCGCCATCACTAGATCGCCATCTTTAGATCGTAATCAGTAGATCGTGAAATCCATACATCGCCATTCGGATATCGCCAAATCCGTAGATCGCATAATCCTTATATCGCCATCTGCAAATCGTCATGTATAGGATCGCCACATGTATTCTGAGTTCAGATTGACGTGCCAGACTCGACATGTCTCCATGGTAGCGATGTCAGTGAATACAAAATACACCGCACCGGGTTTTTCAACATGAGTTCGAGTCGTAATACGAGTGTAAACGTATAAATTTGTGGTTATCGTTCATAAGTAAAAAGTACAGCCTTCTCAGGCGCTTTTAAAACTTGTGGCTTTTGGTGTTTAGCTTTCAAAGTTCCACATTAACACACTTTTGCATCTGAAAGACATTTTACGCATTCATTTGACGTGATTTGACGCATTTTAATGTTCACAGGCTTTTGCTGCATAGTTGAAACTTATCCAGAGATACTCATACAAGTTAAAATTATCGTGAATACTTGTGTTGTCTTGTATATTATCTATTGAGCGATCTAAGGGCTTGGCGATATTCAGATTGCGATCTACGCATTTAGCGATATATAGATCGCGATCTACTGATTCGGCGATCTGCTTCTGGCGATATATTGATTTGGCGATCTCCTGATCACGATCTAATGATGGCGATCTACTGATGGCGATATGAATACCGTCCACCACAATTGTTAATCATACACGAGTTGTACACATGTTTAAGAAGAGTGTTGGATTTCACACAAATATTTCCCTATCTCAACGCTTCAAACCTATATGAACCGATTTTTTACAGTAAGATGCTTTACTGAAAATTTAGATTGTTCATTTTCCATTGTTTATATCTTTTGCAAACGAGCATAAACAAAAAAGCCATTGCATTCAACCACCAAATGACCCTGCCGTATGCAAACGATTTTCAATTTTGTACACTGTTCATGTTTTGTAATACACATTCACATTACGTATTACTCACCTCGCAAATGGCATAGTGTGGAAAGCACAAGAATAATTCTTTCTCTTGCTCTGGTTTTTCATGCACGTACTCTTTGTAAATGGGGTTTATGTAGCGGAAAATGCATGCTGCCACCAGTCAGCTTTTTATAACCTGTTATAGATCATTCATGTTCACTCAATACGCTGAGTTTTTCAGTATTGCACAGCGGAGTAAACCCTTTAAAATGCTATTCATTACGTGATTTTGTGTTCCGTTTCTCACATATTTTTTGATGCGCAACTCATTCAACAATCATAAATTACAAATACACATAAATATATCATCTCTTTGCTATATGGTATATCCTGGACTGAAATACATTTTTTTCAAAATCAAAACTAAATAAGACTATAAACCACGAGATCATTTTTGTGTTGACGTTAAAAAACCAGATACATGTTTAAATCTAAACGAGAAAGGTATTTTTGAATGATTCATCATGTAAACCACTAACGTATATTTGTTTGAAAAAATGATGATAATTTATTGGGTTCACTCACAAGAGACTTGACTTTTTGATCTGGATCACATCATTTTTTTCATTGGCCAATTGCTATGCTCATATGCAGATGCCCAAAAGAGTTGTTCTTTATTAAGTGCAACCCGTTCCCCTTATTATATTGTACTGTAGATCTAGTGCAGAGAACAGGAACAAAACTTTCCCATAAATTTTCAAACTGCTACGGAATGTTTCAGCTTTATGACTATGGCTTGAGTACACCACACAATGTAAAATAGATTATAGTTATGTGCTTGATTTACAACCTTGGCTGGGCTATTAACAACTGAGTAATATTTCACTTTGCAGAAATTGCGCGGAGTTTATGGACTTTCTTTTGGTGTAAACCGACCTACTACAGAGGAAAATGCACATTTACTAAACTTCTCAACGGCTACCTATAGCTCTAAAAAACTGTTTTTCTAAGATTTATAAAATATGACGCATCTTTCATAAGCTGTCACTAAAATGTATAAATTATAAAACATAATATACGCGTTTCTGGTTTCGCTAGAGAGAGGATGAGCCATCGGTCCATACTTACCTGTTTTAATCCGACCACGATAAATCTATTTTTATTACGCGTCTTAATAACGATCACGTCACCGAGGCATAAAACAAGAAATCATTACCGTTAAGCACTGAACATTGCGTCTCCTCTGTTTATGTCGCCCGCTTTGCTGACCCGAAAAAAAGACGAGTTATTCGTTTCTCGAATCATGCAATATACTCAATCAACTAGAGAGGGACATAACATAACTTTATAAGTTATAACTATTTGTTGCAGAATCGTTATTTCCTCTGTATACGACCCATGAAACATCAACAAATAAAAGTTAATTAAAATCGCTGTTTTTACATTAATGTACATGCTTTGACGAAGCATTTTTCCGCTACTATTTTCCATACTGCAAGTAAACTTCTCAATATTTAAATGTTAGTTCCCCGTGAAATTCCATAGACAGTTTTTTATATTTTGATCGTGCGTAATTTAAGAACTGTGTGCTGCTGAAATGCGATAAAACATTTTTTGTTTAATCCCTCTTGAAGACGCTCGTCTGCTCATAATAACCGTTATACGAGGTGATAAATACTTTTCAACTGTTTTCTTAACTGTCGTTCCACAGCTGAATAGCGATAAAGTGGAAAGGGCTAAGCCAATAGCCTCTGCCATAAATTACTTTAATGGCTTTATAATTTTTACTATCCTCCTTTTCCTTCTACAAACTGATCTTCCCATTTACTGTATTACTGCCAAGATTAGTAAACATGCGCCATATGAAGCGCCACGATCTTGGCATATTTGATGTACATTATTAGCTGGTTTTATGTACCTTACACACACATTCATCAAAGGAGTAAAGTTGAATAAAAGTGAAAATGACCAAGAAAATGCTGATGCACTCAGCTTAAAACTTATTTTTATATTCCAGACACTCGCGAAATATAATTTTTCGAGTACATTTTCATTCCTCTCATTACGATTTTACACATACTTTTTCCGGGTTTTTCCTTTTATTTTGTGTAGCTCACTAGCAACTGGTTTATTGCGCTTTTATTGGTCCGCTGCGTAAGGGATGCGAAATCCTGTAGCCCGGAAAGAGCTACTGGGATAAGGGCTTTACCCAAAAAATGTGTAGTTCCTCACCCGGCTCTTGTTTCCAATATATTTCTCGGCTTGCAATATGCAGCTGCATTTTGAGTTATCCGCTTTCTACATAAAAGCAAATAAACCGGTGATTTATTTGACCCCCATGTAAGTATATTATCTCAGTTTTATACACCCTTAAGTTGTAAGGAGGAACCAAGAAGATAATTTTAAAGCAATTAAAAATTTCTCGCCGGATGTTTCTCATACCGTAAGTTGTCAAATCTGGAAAAACTATACAAGTATACGGAAAATGTTTTTTTATATTATGTAACATCCGCTAATAAAATTCGTTTTGTTTTGATGAAAGACGACGTACATACTTCAATACACGCATGGATACTGTTATTCAGGTGTCATCATATCAAAAAATCTTAACACTCAATCGTTGATATGATTAACATTTACATGTATCGTATTTTAAGCTACATCAGCAGGAAAAGGTGTAATCATCAATGCACAGAAACATGAAGCCAACAAAACAACTCCAGATTTGTATATACAAAGAATTAAACTAGTGGGAGTGACAACTCGAAAGGTTGGGCGCTTTAGATAGTCGTCTGCTTCATTTTTTATCAGTGAATTTACCTAGAATAAAGAACCATGTTTTTTAATAGGATTTTTTTCCCTTTTTTTAACAGGCAAAGAAGTGTGAATATTTAGGAATATGACATAATCAAAGCTGTCATAAACTCATGCCTATCTTCCCCATTTATTTTCATGACAAGGTAACAATCAACATCATGAGCAGTCTTTACGCAAGCAGGCGTTCGCTGAAACAATGAGAACGAGAAAACAAAACGAAAAAATCCCGTATCAATTTCAACTTGATTAAAGCAGTATAATGCTTTAAAATGCTGAAGCATGAACTTCCTTTTTGATAATAAAAAGTTTTTTCAGTTTTGTTTCGAACGTCAGACTGGCTGAATGATAATGACAGAGTGAGCAAACAATAATTGCATCGTTGCTGGGAAAAGATGTGAAAAACGTAATTTTAATGTGGTGTTGATAAGACGAAGGAGTTTCACTTCTTGTGCGGGCTCTCGTCGATTGTAAGCTACTGGTGATGATGACGATGGTACTCTTGTTTTAGTTTTTCTGAGAGGTATTGTTTTTTATCTTTAGAATTGTTGTAATTACTTTCGAAGATTTTGCGCATCAGATCATGATCATCGCATTAGTCCGTTCTAAAGCAATATCTAGAAGGGATGTTTAGAAAACATTCAGGCTTTTAAAGCATATAAAGGGTACAATTTGTGTACAAAAATAAGATTTTAACGATTATTCAAAATCCCATGAAATAACGTATATTTGCACTAATGAAACATGCAAAAGATATGTAACGAAGATAATCTACATATAGACATTTTTAGGAAATACATTGTACATAGGTACAATATAAATGACGGTCACACATTGAATGCAGACTAGAATATGCTTTTGTACAACAAGTCAGCTTTTTTTCTGCTTTGTAGGACCAGGCACTTAATCAAGGGAATTCCATTCCTTCAAAGGCGAGCTCTGAATTGCAGAAAACAACTCGACATGCATGTACCTACTTTCTTTAATTTAAATCAGTTTTACACTTTGCCCCTATACTTGCCATTAAATTTTTTTATTTAACATTTAACGCAAGAAGTTGACTGGAATTCAATGAGATGGACGAAATGAAGTCATAAATTATTATTCATTTCGTTTTATGGTCGCTCCCTCTCTTAATCTTGTTAGAGGATCAGGAGAGGATGGTGTTCAAACTTCAAACCAGTCTGAATTATTATTCCGCATTACATCAAATAAACGGCCGCATCGGCATCCAGTGGTCAATTCAAACCGCCTTCTTACAATGTAAATGTAAACATCCATCATTACATTACAGCATTTCGCACGACATGTTTTCTTAGAAAACACCAGCTACCACTGGCTATTGTGTAATTTTGAAAGAAACTCAAGTAGCTTTTGAACTTTCAGTGCACTTTCCACTCGGGGTAGCAAAAATGCTTCTCCTGTCGGATAATTTATGTATTGGATACATTCACTTTAAAACACATTTGAATTTCAATACATTACGCTAAATTTCTAACAAATGTCTACGAACCATTAAAATCAGGAGACGTCAGACGAATATGACTTTTAGCAAGAAACAGTCAACAATCCAGTCACGCCAGATAATGTATGTAATAAGAAAGCCATAAAATTAACAAATTCAATTAACCACTCATATTTCATGCAATTTACTAGTGCTCGACAAGAAATCCAGTTTATAGTATCAGCTCATTCCATCAAATATGGCAGGTCGCTGACCATAATTAACGTTTTGCTCGTTTCGCCACCCATCGTTGCATCATTTCAATTGCTTTTCTAATCTTGAATCGGAAACCTTGTTTCACTGCCGAACCTCTTGGAATGTGGATTGAATAATGTACAGTTGAACTTTTATGATAGAGTAGAACACAGAACTTTGCCAGAAGCTAGGTAGTTTGAAAGAATAATTGAATTTACCAGTATTTTTTTCCAGCAGCACCTACAATGTCAATGGGCATAATTGCTTGTTAGTTTTCTCTGTCAAGAAACATTCCCTGTTATGGCATAAGAAGCTTCCAGTTATACATCATTAAATACACCATACTTGATCATAATTTTCCTGCAATAATTCATTCCATTCCATCATAGGTCCACGCTTGATGAAAAGTACCTTCAAGAGGCTCGCTGGTTCAGTCTTGTCTTCGCAACAGTTTTGAATACTTTGCTGGAATTACGTATTGCAAGCACAAGAGGGGTTAGTTAAGTCATAAATTAAAATTACAAACACATCCCAGACCGCCCATGTTATTTTCTAAAACAATATTATGAAGCCATAAAACATCGGAGAAAATGGATTCATAATAACGATAATTTTTGCAATAAAAATTCATCTCATGCGCACCGGCGGACACCACCTTTTTCCGTAGTTTTGCAATGGCTTTGTGTTATCTTCACCTGGGTTTGCCATGCAGGCCACGCCATCATCCCATCCGCCTGAAGTCAGTCGTTAAACGTTCTTTCCCCATGCATGCTTCTATTTCTGCTCTCCTCTCTCGTGTAGAATAATTCAAATAAAAAATCCTGGTGGGCTGGCACCGGTCATCATATGAAATAACATGAAATTATGGAAATGAATGCAGCGAATAATATTAAAAGTGATCATCATGCGCAAACCTTGTAATCATTTCTAATTTCGTATTCATGAGTTTTTGATAAGGCTTGTGAGGATAGTTTAGGCCATAAGCATGATGTTTTAAAGAGTGCTTTTCTGCCATATAAATGCAAGTAAAATTTGAGGAGTTTGCACTTGAAATTATTTTCCTCTAGCTTTCCGAAGCTACTGGCTAGACAAACGTACAATTAATTTCCATATATAGTACAAAATTGTTTTTACAGGCTTACAATATTCCATTTACCATTGACGAATATGTGATGGTGGCACAACATAGTGTGTTTCGTGATAAAAATCAACAAATTACCAATCATGTTACATACACTTTTACGCGTATGTGAAAGGTAGGAAAAGTAATACAGACATAAATTTTGGGTTGCTTTCAATCGAGGGACAAGATTAATAATGATTGATGGTTACTTGTATCTAGCTCATACGCGAAACGCAAAATACTATCATCTCGTCGATTACTCTTGTTATTATCCGGTTTGTTGTGGTAGATATGTAATAATATATATTTTTGATCAGAAGGATGCTATCCTAATCGTACGCAAACCTTGCTAGAATAGCACTTACCAGTATTTTGTTTTTAAAATGGTGCTTCCACTTCGACTAGAAAATCCCTTGTAGGATTCGCTGTCTGTTATTATGAAACTTTTTTTAAATGAATAAAATTATACGTTATCATGAATGTAAAGAATGCATATTGGTATATCAGCTTACTTTTTCAAATACATCAACTTGTCACATTAAAAAAGAAGTATGCTCCAGTTATTTGCCACAAAAAATTCAACGTTTCATTATCGTCGCAACATATTCACCATGAAAATGGGTGCATTTCGCACGGTGTCATCAGGCAAAGACCCGGTATCTATTTAACGTGCTATGATTGATGGAATATGGAACGCTGATCATACATATAAAAACATTAATGTCCCACGGTCATGCATTTGCTGTTTTGCCTTTTATAGCTATGTATAAGAATAGGAGGTTTTATGTGAATCATGTTATGCAGATAATCAAGATCGACATAAAGATGATGACGACGATGGACGAGTTGACGAAGGATGATGATCGATGAGGATCTATTTTGTGGTGCAAAACGAGCCTGAGAAGAGCTTACAGGCAAAATCATACAACTGACAACCCTTCCAAGATGATCTTGGATTTCCGTGGAATGAGGAATGGCTGAAAGATGAAAAAATAGTCAAAAAGGCGAAAGAGATGAGTTTAGTAGACACTTTGTAAAAGATAGGATAAAATAATGATACTATGTGTATCACCATATTCATTATGTTTTGTATCCAGTAGGCTTAATGATCGTCACATCCAAAAAAGATATGTGTCTTCCCGTTGGATGTGTACATTATATACTAGCAAAAATTGTCACAATAACGTCGTTACACTAAGGGGAGTGTGTGAAGACGTATTAACACAAAGAAAGGGGTTGAGAAACTTTGGGAAATCTCTTGTGACACTGGATTGAGCTTTCTTTCAGAGCATGTCTCAAAATTTGACAATGATATATGGGCCCTAATCGGTCTCATGTGTTATCCATGCTTGACATACGAGTTTTTATCTTAGCAGTACTTTACACTGTAGATCAGTTCTCACTAATATGTAGTCGGTACAAAGTTTTTGTGTGAAGTTAGTCCATAAGTTTTAGAAAATTGTGACTGTAACACAATTCACAATTACAACGAACGTTTCTTTAAGTTTAAAATTGTTGATATTCTAATCCTACTCCAAGCCATTACACTTGGTCACATCATGTTGCTTGAGAAGCGAAACTCAATTTTAGGGATTTTGGGGAATGCAATTGCTATCAAATGCATCGAATGCACTTTTGGTGCAACGAAATGATAAATACATACATCAATCAGTGCAAAACGCTTCTAGTGGTACACGTAAATTTGGGATACCTTGTATTGTATACATTTTTCCTTTTCTGTATTCACGTTTCGACAGAGTTAACGGTCCAATTGTTTCCGTTGTGCTTTAAGTAGCCCCAAGTCGACTGTAGGTGTTCTGCGAGGAAAAGGATAACGATTCGACGAATTGAAATTTTTTTACAAAATCAAACAAATAGAGAAATTAAGATGATAGTGCTTGTCGATTTCCAGTTGGCATTGAGAAGGGTTGATCATAATATGTGTGCCAGACATTGAAGAAACGATAAACCATCGGATTGCCTGGCAAATGGCGATGAGGCACATTCACATCACGACGCAAAAATCGCAAAGCATTCCCATTCATATAAATATTTCTATGCGAATTCTCGTACGCTTGAATAAGTTCCCTGAAACAGACAAAATATTATGTTGCGCAATTAGGTGTGAACTGTACATAAGTGTCGTTAATTTCTCGAAAATTTGCAATCGTAACCACCAATAAATTGGTACTTTCGTTTATTATTCTTATGCACACTACTCTTTAACTATACAACACTTTTTCACGAGCGAGGCAGTACATTTTATGTCATCTTGATTCAAAACTTCCCTACGCTTACTGTCAATACTAATCATGTCATGATTATGATTTGCAGGCTTGCACTCCAAAATTATTCTGACCATCGGTGTCAGCAGCAGCAAGTGTCGTAGGCCGCACCTCCTCCACATGTAAATGAGTTGAACACGCAACCATGCGGACAGTGTCGTATATTGTACCCACATTTCGATTCTTCGCACCGATTATTATGCTTGTGTTCGTATCCCACCCCGGCGCTTTTAAATAAAGCGTTATCTGTGCCGTCTTCTCCAACTGCAGAACGTCTACCTCCACCTCCTCCATGACCACTTGGACGGTTCGCCAAAACAGGTAAAATCCCTCCGGCATCTAGTCGTTTATAAGCCACAAGTTGCCTTTTTACTCGATGATGAACGCTATATTCTAAATAAAAGAAGCAGAATCTTCCAAATAATAAACTGCTACCTTCCGGAAACATACTTTATTTTACATTCTTACCAGTAAAGTTGATGAGACCAGTTGACATAGGGTTGTTGGTCACTTCCCCGGCACTATGCTTACTTGATATTACGCTAACACCTGAACTCAGTTGTATATTTAGTACAAAAATCGCAAAAGCGATGACAAGTAACTGAGCCCCCAACAGGGGAACTGATGGCACTGGCTTCATACTAATTAGCTTGAGTAAATTTACATACACGTAATAAAAAGATCTGAACAAATCTGTTACAAGACCGTACTACCTTCGTAAAACTTTCCACCACAACTATTCAGTAACCGCACTATGCCAAAACTCTACGATGAGTAACCTCGTAATATGCTTCTACGTTGTTGAACGAATCTGAAACAAAAGGTTTTGGTTTCACCTCTAACCGTAAGTTTAAGTTAAGTGACAATAAAATATCATGAATAAAAACGAAAATCTTGCTAATCTTCACAAATTACTGCAATTTACAAACGTAACCAATCTTGTGAGTACTACGCAGCCTAAGCGTACCACTTTGTATTGTCCCGAGTGTAACACTCAACTGCCTCGAACGTACCGATTCTGACTTGCACTTTTAAAACGTTAAACAATAGGACAAAAATCTGCCAAACGCTTGCAAAACATGTTCCCTTGCGAGCATTTTGCCACACTGTCACTGTAATTTAGCTTCCAACAGAGCAGTTGAAGAATAAACAGCTATTTTTGTTTTGTCAGTTAAAACTACTTAAAAATAAGACAGTTTTTTGCTTCGAACAATGTATATACATTGCTTTGATTTGTTTTTTTTTGTATAGCAATAAAAAGGTAGTTTTTTATTGGAACGTTGTTTACTGTCCATGTGCAATGAAATTGAAAGTGAGTCAAGTCATCGTTTGAGCAGTGAAGCGCAATGTTGGCAAGTTTGTATATAAAATGACATATTCTCAGCACAACCGTTTTGCGTAAAGCTTCCTTGTTGCAACGACTAAAACGTAACTTTTTATTTATATTGAAAAATGATCGATGAAACAGAAAAGGGCAACAGTAACTATATATCAAGTCAACCAGGTAGGAAATGCTCGTATAGCCTCTGTCTCAAGTGATGATGAGTTATTCTTGATTTGTCATATCACTGAACAATGAAGCCAAACAGTGGAACTGCAACAATCTTAAACTGTGAAAATAGATTAAACAGCTTCTCGTGTGTACAATATATGTCCTCTTGACACACCATGGTAGGAAGTGCCAGCAGCACATAAATGTCAGTTACAACCTGGCAGGTAAGGACTTATATTGAGTGAATGTGCATGCGAAACGGAATAATAATATTGGCAAGCTTAATATTGAAATAGCGAATAAGATTATGGTTTAAGAAATAAAAAAAATTTTCAGTACATTTATGCTGTTGGTTTCTTACTGTATTTTTTAAATCAAGGTTAGCGTTAGCTATTATCTGCCTTTGAACTATAAGGATGAATGATCGATCGCTTTTATAAATCGATGTGGTTAGTTGTGCTGTATCTCCTAGTCTATGTTCCACAAATTCATTTATAACCACAAAATCGGACGTAACGGTTTACTTGCAATAAACCCAGTTTGTTCTCAGATGTAATTTACACATTTTCGGACAAGAAAAAAACAACCACAGAAAGTTATTCCAGTAAAAAATGTAATGTATTTCGTAACATTTTTGTGTTGAGATGTTGAGAAACATGTTACAACTTTATGGTAAGCGCTAGGAGGTATGAAATTGCGATATGAGACAAACTGGCGAAAAATTAAATTAGCACAGTCGTTTCTTACTTCTAACTTCGAATAAATGCGTGAAGCAGGTTAAAATGTACTTTACCAAGATATTCAAGTAAGTCAAGATAACTTACTGCAAAACAAAGCTTGAAATAATTCGTTTTCATGGCTCAAATTCCTCCCATTTGGTGCTTCAGAAGCAACGTAACATGATACCAATCCTGCAAAATCTCAATGTGCATTTGCACATTCTCAAGAAATCCGGTATTCTAATGTTTTTGGATTAGCTTCAGACAAAACTAACACATGTATTTTTATCAATTCCTTAAGACTATGCAAAGAGACCTTATAACGGCACATGGGCCACAAACACACTTCTCGCGTAAGAGAACCATAAAAAATGACAGTCACACACGAATGATTTCAAAGACAGCGGGACCATTTTGCGATTTGTTCAGATAAAGTAAGAAATATGATGATAATGATGATTTGCTGAGGTATATCATATCCAAATCCAAACGTTCGATCCATAGCCAGCGTCCTAATAATCCGTAGAACCGTTCTTTAACATCTGATCTACCGCTACCATTCTAATGGGAATATGATTTTGAATCCAATCAAACCATAAGGCTTACCTTCGCATTTTAAAAAGTCCGAGCAAGGGTCACAATTGTTTTACCATGCGCTAGACTTTTATTTCAAACTGTGCGTGATTTGGTTCAACGTGATGCATTGCAGATTGCAGTACAGGGACTTCAATGTGAAAACGTATTTTC
Organism: Akabosia matsudoensis; assembly: GCA_019593645.1. Classification (NCBI taxonomy): domain Eukaryota; kingdom Metazoa; phylum Arthropoda; class Collembola; order Entomobryomorpha; family Paronellidae; genus Akabosia; species Akabosia matsudoensis. The sequence goes on along the minus strand of VICI01000066.1, from coordinate 10,672 downwards.
AAAAAAGTCACTTTGAATAACTCAATACAATGTTCAGGATAAAGCAATGTGATCGTATTGAATTGTTGGAATCGTCAATTTAATTTAAGAAACGAAATTGTCTCAGAGGAAGAAGGGTAAGTTGGATAAGAAGTGCAATTGCTGTTCTTATTCAAATGTTTACGGTTTCCACAAAATGAAACCTTCGTTGTTTGAAATACATAAGTTCACTTTACGTTTTTTTTTCGTTCTCCAGAGAGGAGGAAGAAATGTGGATGCTATGCGGCCCATGCTCGTCTCTTGTCATTTGTTGGTGGCACTGATGGACCCATAAAGAAATAAAAAGCAGTTGGAGAAAGCATTAGGTTTTAGTAGAGTCGTGACATATGAGCCCACAATGGTCCACCCATTTGCTCATATTGCATTTGACAGGGCTCTACTGCCACTACTACCCACTCTAACAGTTCACGGTTCCAAGCCAAAACACATCAACTTTAAGGCTAAATTGAAGAAAAGATCCTAAGCTTACGACAATATTTTTTCGTGAAGATGAGCCATCAAAGTCAGACATTAAAAAACGAGATAAAAGAAGTGGATAAAATAGAGGTTGCTCTGAGGGTAAGAAGGGTGCTATCTGTCGGCGAGCTCCATGGAGGAAAAGACCGTAGAAAATGTTTCTATGAGCAAATCGGAGTATATTCTTAGCTAGGGACTCATCAACATATTTCACCTTGCCATTTTGGCTCCAATGAAGAGGGGAAACTGCGTCCAAATTATGTCATTTATGAGCCATTTTCAGCCATTTTTGCACTTCCCACAATATCTCGTCCCTCTTCATCCAGACAATGTATGTGGACGTTTCACCAGTAAATAGCTATACAAATCGGCCATTTCGCTCAAAAGGGCCATCCATTCTGGTTTACACATTTACTCCAGCACTCTCAATAGACCGTCTTTATGTTTGTGCTGCAACAGCTTTCGAGGAAAAAGGTATCCTTGGATGGTTGTGTCTACTACGAAATGATTTCCCAAGAATGAACTAAAGGCTCAGTTACAATATATTTTGTGTCTGGGATGTGACCATATTTTCGGGTAAATTGCTCGCATGCCCTTATGGATAATGGAGTTATAGAGTGTGTCATTTCCATAAAGGAAACCATTCCGAATTCTGGAATGATTTATACATAACAGAAACCTGACGTTATCGCAATCATCCTGGATTTGAGCGAGCATATTTTAAGCCATGCTGAAGCGAGGAATTCACTAAAGAGTTAAACTATTTAATCTATTATTAGTTTGGAAGGATAATAAGTAAGTGGCCGTGAATCTGATAATATATATTTGCAGTTTGCTAAACGAAAACAGTACAATAAAACTTGCAATGCTTTTGTCAATATAAAATCTCATTGGAAGGCCAGAGTAGCCATAATTTGCCACGGTCGTGCATTTTATTTCTAAAAAACCCCGAGAATATCCTACCACAAACGTTGGAATCGTCTTGATTAGAAACTATGTAGATTGAACAGATAAATCAGGGCAAGAGCTATTTATACTTAGCAGTCTTTTCTTACGAAATTCGTTCCTTGAATTTATATTCCTTTCATCCACTCATATTTTAAATAAAATATATACCTACACCATGATAGAATGCGCAAACATTAACCAAAAGAAAAAGAAAACAACAAATAAAAGAATTCAGGATACTCTATAATTCTTTCGTGTCAGTAGTTTTCTTCTCAGTTAAGTTTAACTTTGTCTTCGTCTTTCAACCTTCCTTTTATTATTGCTCAGGCACTTTTCACAGATCTCTTTTCATTTACCAGAAGAACGAGGCCAACCCATGAGAATAGTTAATTTCAAAGTGACAGATAAAAATTTTATTTTTGTTTGCAACTCTCAGCCAATGACATGGTTGGATGTCGGAAGATTTTCAATATATTACTTTGCTAGTAATTCCATGCGACAGTCTAACAAAACGACACAGAGATGTATCGCCCATTCGCTAAACCGAGAAACGACAGTCGCACTTTCATAATAAAAGGAAGTTGTCTCTCTGACTGATTCTTAAAACGCTTTAACATTTTCTCTTTGTCTCCTAGAGAAAAGTTGTCAATAAAAGTCGACACACAACAAGGAAGTATACATGACATGACATAACTTCTATTGCCTCTTGTCATTATTTAGGAAGCCAACTATGTTGGCTAAAAGCTTCTTTGTTGCAGAAGAGCAATCAGCTTCATTTGAGGTGGTGTGATAGCCTCTTCGATGTGCAAAAGGCGTTTTCCTGCATCTTAGGATGTCGCAAAATATAAATCTATTTTTGTTAAAAACAAAGGTTTTAATCTTTTTCAAAAATCCTTTTGTGAGAAATTCACCACATTTTCGCACTTGACAATGGTTAATTGAAACTGTACGATAAATTCTCTGATGTTTGAAATGCATTATGGAATTTGGCGAATAGGGATACGCATACCATCAATTTCAACAATCTTTGAAATTTAAACCCAAAGTGTAAAAAATAGTTGTAAACAAATACGAGCCGCGATTGCCTGACACGAGCTGATAATATGCAATATTAGAAACTGCTCACATAGGATTAAGTGTTTTAAAATTTCAAAGGATAAAGTGCACTCTAAACTTTTTGACGACAAGTAAAATAGTTGTTTGACTGGAAAAGAATGCTTCCTGTTTGAGTAACCAACGAGTATATTCTTCTTCCCGTTACGATTTTGTGTAAAATGGAATGTGGGATGTTTAGTGACATGCATGTTGCTCCCACCGGAGGAGGTATTTCCTCCAACAAGAAAACATTTCTTCAAGCATTATATTACAAGTTAGTGGCACATAAGAGCTCGACACGGCACGAAGAAAAAAAGGAATGCGTTACATTTACAAGATTATTGTCGTGTAACTTCTAGTCATGTGGTTCACTGAAAAAGTAGTCGTGGTTCTGTGAAGACTGAATATGTTTATTGCGAAGGAAGTGTAAATCTGCAAGAAACTGTAAGGCTTCAAAAGTTTGTGTGTGGCTATTAGACAACCGGGTAATTAGATGGGTGATGAAGAGAAATGTGACCGGTTAACACTCGCACGTCGTAAACCTGTCAACTGAAATGGGGCTCTTGTCTGCATTTTTTGGCACCTTTTGCTCCTCAATACATTTGAGTTCCACAGGGAAGTCTCATAATGTACAGATACGAATAACACAAAAATAGCACATTTCAAGAAGATTGGAGGAGTCGTAAAGCTTCAAGCAGGATCCATACTAGAAATAATTTCGATACAAATTTTCACCTCTCTGTTTTTTCTCAAGTCATTCATGTCTAAGTAAATCAGTTTCCATCAATCATACCATATCGTCGTTATATTTCTTGCAACAGCAACACAGCTTGAGCTTGATTTTTTTGCATAGTACCTTATGACTTATGAAAATTTTCTAATCAGGCAAGTAACGTTCTAGTCTTGACATTATCCAGTGAAGGAAGCCATTGCCGAGCTTTATCCTGTTATTTAAGAGCATTTGCGTTTACAAAAACACAAGTCTTATTTTAAAAGGAACATCTATTGCATATCACCACCACATCCCATTCATTCCACTAATATTCCAGTGTCATCCGGTGTAAGTGGAGCTGGAAACGTCTCTCCAGAGAAACATCCCGTTTTATGTGCTCCACAGACAGGCAGCACTCACTCTCCCGATCTGCCTCCGTCTTTTCTCATTTTCAAAAGTACGCTCAAGACAAGCGAGAGTCAGAAGGCTTGTAAAGCTGTAAACCGTTTTGCTGTTGTTTACGTCCATTTATAACGTGCTCTCGGTTTTTTATCCAGCAGCTCTGACAGTTTAAGTACATATATGTAGAGTAATAAACTTAAATTTAAAACTCCCCATCTCAAGTGACACTAGTAATATTCGATTTTTTTCGGTGGAGGGAGAACAAGAGTCGACAACCCTAATATTTTATGTTTTAAAAGAAAAAAGGGGGTATTTTAAACAAAACCTTCATTTTAAAATGGATTTACATAGAAAAAAAGTAAGCTCTGTGTACTGAGCTAGACGAGAGAAAGAAAAACTTATGAGCTCTATCTAAACTGCTGAGTCACGACTGCCTCCACTCTCTTAACTTTTTTTCACTGAAAGATACAAGCTCATCGTCTATCTTACTCTTTCAATTGACGATCTTGAAAGCCTTCACTAAGAGCAAGTTGGCAGAGGGAAGAGAAAAATGAAGAAAACAAGCTGCCATTTATTATTATGTAATATATTATCCACGAGAACGTTACCGTTTACATTGCAAACATGCCATTTCATGACGCGACAAGTGTACCACTAGTTGACTCCAATGGCTCCCGATCCATCTTTCTTCTCCTTTGTATCACTCTAAAAAAGAACTTTCTTCCTATCTCCCTATTTTTTCCCTTTAAAAGTATATCCATGTGCTATAACCAGCATGAGAGTAGAAAACTCAGTGAAAGTTGAAAGTGTCGCACAAATTTAGTCACTGCTGTCTTCCTTGCTTTCACTTCTCCAATATACTACTTTCATGAAGAAAAAAAAAAGGTTTGTAGTGGTGGTGTCTAGTAGCTTTTTGAGTAGTCAGATTTATGGAAGCATTTTATTTTTATGTCATATATCTTCCAGTTTATGTCTTCTTTTTTTTCTAACGCCAAACGGTGGTGTTCAACATACTTACTTTACTTTCTTCGCCAGCTGGATACACAAATAATACCTTTCGCGTAACCACCACTACTGCATCAACCACAGCATTTTTTCACTGCTGTTTACCACGAAAGGAATAGTTTTCAGATAAGTTCAGGGGTTTTTGTAATATCACAGATAATACTGCCGAAAACGACAAAAAACTACGAACTGCACAAGTCGTGGAGTAGAGTAGCTGTATCCTATTACGACTTCGTGCCACTTTTACCATTTTTCCTTTCCCTGGGCAGGTTTTAATGTTTCGTAAAAACATATCTGGCGCTCATCGAGTTTGAGCACGGGTGTTGTGGATGATGTTGTTATTGTAAAATCTCTCGGGAAGATCGTAAATAGATGCTTATTACCTCCGTAAAAAATAAGCATCATCAACGGATGCTTTTTGCCCTCTTAACTTTTCATAGGCTCAGCTTTCACGAGAAAGGCGATGAGAAACTTAACTTGCTATAGTTCAATCTTTTTTTATACTATTCATTATGTATACTCTTTCTGTTAAGCTTATTAAACCAGGGGCTAACCCTATTGTTTAAAAGTTTTTGAAAATATTAAAATACGATAGAACGCCCATTCACCATTGCATCCAGGATCGAGAGCTATTTACATATCAAAGTTGAACAAAAATGTATTATCAACCTGTAAGTGTTACTTTGTTACTTATGAACTACCGTATGACCTCTGCCATCGTTGCCTGTTATTTAAAAACATTAATTTCATATCTGTATCGAACCCTCATCGAAAGAATAAATTTCTCAGCATTTCACATTTTCCCTTTGATGGTAACTTCTAAATGATTACACTTCGTGTAAAATTATTTGACAGTTTTCTCTGTTATCAGCCATGCCACAAAAACCCATTTGACCCTCCAGAGAGAATATACTGACAGCTTTCTTTTATAAGGCTGATATGTGTACGTTTGTTGTTTCACTTTGGTATTACATATAGTTCATGGAGCTATAGCGTTTTTACAGCTTTTGTAGTTCAATATGCAGCAAGTCTTTGTTTATGCACCCCGGAAGGGCCACACAGGGAAAATACGAACATTACTTGGAATTAGTCTTTCGGGTCAGGATAAACGCTCTCAGTGTGTCCTCTCTATGACCAATAAGCAAATGCTGAGATACCTACCTATACTACGTTCACACTACAGCCAACATTTTTACTGCGTTAAACATAATTTTTCAGATTATAGTTACCTATTCCAAGCTTCTTCCGAATGGTCAGGGAAGTTTAGCTTGCCGTATACGTTTAGGCTTTATATCTACCCCTGTCTTTTTCCAAGCTTACTACAAGGGTAATAATAATAGCCATAATAATCCCAGAGCATATGAAAGAATAAAGTGCTGTAAAAGGGAACACATGAAAGTAGTTATAGAGCAAGAGATTAGAAAGACTTTTCTGGTTTTGTAACTGCTGGTATCAATGTTTGAACTGGCTTTTACCGTTGTCGTTTTATGCCAGCCCCGGAACGATGTTACAAGCGGATGCTTGTCATTTCATTATTTCTTTGTAATTACTTTCTTGCGGCTCAACGGGTTTCGCACTATAGACCATCAGCTCTATAGTCGTTTTTCGTGGGGAAAAGCTTTAAGGTGGGTAGCAAGTTAATTTCGTTGCGCCAAGTGTTAACGATTATTTCCACAAGGAGCACATAAAATATGGCCAGAGAGGATAGCATATTTGAAGTCTCACATTAGATGCTGAGATCTGAAAACGAACGATTTTTTTTGCCAAGGCGGATGGTGGTAATGGATTGTGACAAGACAAGGACGGACGAAGATGATCAATGCTCTCATGTCAGTTATTTGGGAAAGGAGACCATTCATCTTTGTCAAAAGGTGGGCACCTCATCCCTCATCTAAACCATCTTTTTACTTTCTCCTCCTCAGACTAATATCGTCAACTTCCAAAAAAGGAAGAAAAAGCTCGCTGTCGGGTTTGAAATAAAGAGTCTGCTGGATACTGAAGCATGCCGAGTTTTTAGATACCCACCGACTGTTCAATCTAACGACACCACTATGACAATAGAAGAATTACACTGGATCTTTCTAAAGTGCTTCAGGAAAAAAGAAAGCATCAGAGCTGCTTTCATCCTGTCACAAAACGTTACCGTCCATCTCCCTTTTTGATGGAGTCACGATGACACTGGTGCACTGTAACGAAATCCGATTTTAGCTTAGGGCCACTAAACCATAAATATGCTTTCTATTTTGTTTCCGAGTACGATCTGCCAGAACGAAAAAAAGAGTGCTGAAACGAGACGGCAGGGAGAAAAAAAAATGTCCAACGTGACAGGGAGAAGTTTGCCTTTAAAAAGTCAGTCAGTTCTTCTTAATGTAATGTCATGCTTCATCCCGGTTCCTTATGTTAGAGAAAAAACGTCTAGGTATTCATAGCGGTAGTGGTGATATGTTTGGTAGACGAACAAGTATGAGCATAGACGTTTAGTGGAAAGAAAAAGAAAAGTCGTCTTGTCTTGTTGAATGTCTTTGGAAAGAAGGCAAAAGCGACGTATGGCGACACATTGCATTCAAATAATCCTTTTTCTCCGAAGGGCGCTAATACAAACTGATGACTAGCGATTTTCACGTGAAAGTGGATCTGTTAACAGAAACAGACTTGTCTTTTGCAAAGAAATGTCAAAATCCTTGGGTGTAACCAGAAGATTAAATAGACGACTGTCGAGTTGCTTAAATAACAAGTGTGTGTATCGAATACGTATGTACATCACATACGATTAAGAAAAATGTCAATTGCAATCAAGAAACATCTAAAGACGCTATGCAATTTATGTTCAAATTTGTGCCAGATTGAGTCAGTTACAAAAAAAGAAAAGACGCTGAACAATTGGTATGCAGCTGAAAGCTATTTTTTTCCTTTTCCAAAGAGGTTCCTCAAGGATTCATTACTGGTAAAGTAGCTCCTTTTTTGAGTAAACAACCTTCGCAAAGAGCAGAGACGGAGAAATGAATGGAATATTTTTAAAATTAAAATCTGTGAACATGTCAGGTAATCAGAAAGAATAAAAGAAATATTTTTTTTCTCTTTGCATAAGAACAAAAAACACATGAAATCAACTTTGTTCACTTGAAATGATTTTTGACTTATTTTATCTTAAAATCAACTAGCTTCTTTTTATGAAGCATGCCACATCCAGTATGAAAAAAAAAAGAATTCTACAAACAATACAGATCACTAATATTTTCAGTTTTCAATTCAATTGAACCTGTCGTCCTCATTTCTTTTTATCTTCAAAAGAACTTTTTTTTCTACAAGATACATACGTGTGTGCTCAATCCTTTTCCAGATGATTTCACAGGAAACTTCCTTCCTTAAAAAAAATTCAAGCTTGATTTTTTTTCTCTTATGAAAGAAGGAAAAAAAGTCGCATTTTAGTTTCCTCTTGAGATAGACTGCCATCGACAGCTTTTTCCCTTGTGTATTTGTTCGGGCTGTCATATTTTAAATGAATGCTTCAAGATACATATTCTTTTCTTTAAAACATTTACTCTATTATCCCGTTCAAAATCTGTTTGATTTCAAGGATAGCTAGGTAGAGATGCACACTTTCACATAACACACGCATGAGAAATTTATTACCTGGTATTTGAATTGGCTCTACCACAAGGGAAGGATTTATGAATGAGAAAATCAAGGGGAAAATCCCCAAAAATGAAAGGATTTCTTAAAAAAAAAGGAAATCATGAAAGATCAAAACGCAATCAAAAAGCCTTCGGGGAGGAGCAAACGTACATGAACTTACCATACTCATTTCCAAAGCTCTTGATATATATTTTTTTTCCTAGAAGCTTTTTTTGGCTAGGGGATCATGAGTTGGATTTGTGTTGTCGGATAGTGATGATCACATTTTTCTTTTATGTCATGTCCTTGTTGACGACTTTCTTCGTATTTTTTTCCTTTATATAATATTTAAGCTTAGATTGATAGAGACTTGAATCAGTTATGTATGGGAGCATTTTACATGTGAATATTGAAAGAAAAATGATTATTTTTTCTCCTTTTTTTTCTTTATCGTTTGATCATCAAGCCTTTTGGCGGAGCATGTCCTCAATAGTTTGTGTTTGACAGCTTTCTTCCTTTACATTATCATGTCTTTCCTCGTTTCTTTTTTTTCACGGGAATTTCATAGTATGACAGGAGGAGATACTGGCTGACGGCTGTTTTTCAAGAACAATACTTTCCAGAGGTTTATATTTTCCTCATTTTCGATGGTGTGATGAGCTGTTTGATGTAAAAAAAAAATAAGGTAAAAAAGTAGATAAGAAATTGGAATGGGTGTTTTTAAGGCTTAATTTTTGTGTGTTTTGAGCACACACGAACGCACAAAAATTTGTGATTGTGAGAAGCTCAACAGACAGAAGATGACAAGGAAATCCTATAGAGGAGTTGTGGCTTCATTTATGATTTAAATGGTTTCACAATAGGAAAGATGAAATCATTTACGGAGATTTTTCTCTGATGTGTTTGTCTTGACAGGTCTAATATTTTTCTTTGATTTGGCGCAGACAAGGAGAAAACTCAGATACAGACGAGTTGTGCCACGGCATTCCAAACAAAAACGAAAAATAATCTCAATTTATTTAATTTCTACAAAGATTTTGTTGTAGATTTTACATGCTCTGCCTCTATGAAATGTTGAAGCCACCAAGTGGGTTAGTATTGTACTAAATGTACTTTTTTTATCTGATGCTGATAGATTTGTATTAGCTAAACCTTCTGACATATACCTCTCAATTTTTGTTTGCTCAAAACTTTTCCCTTCCGTTGGGAATACGCCTTGGCTAGTTTTCTAGCATTAAACAAATGTTCGAGAGAAAAACCTTCAACCCTTCCTGTCCAAAAGTGCCATTATGAAAAAAAAAAAAGAATCTACGGATTTTTTACAAAAGACAAAAATAACATGACCCCAACAAACACACCTACTTTCTTTCCATTCATTTCGTTATTTTTTATTTCCTGATTGCTTTCGTTATTGTCAGTGAGTTGGTCACTCCTGCCATTACAAACGTCAACCAAATGTCAAGTAAGAATGGAAACTTGACTCTCCAGAGATTGATAGAAAAAGAAAAAAAAAGACCCGAACAAAAATACTGCCAGAAAACCCTTTTATTTTTCAGCGAAACATGATCTTGTTCGTTTCTTATTTTCTCTCAAAGACATTTTCCTCCTTTCATCTTCCTTTGGGAGTTTTGTAAGCTTTCTAAAAAAGTTAAAATAACAGCAGATAATCTTCGAGTACATATATTTTTTTTATATTTTGAATTCCCAATAAAGCCTGTTAACCCGAACCGTGTTATTTTTTGTGTTGTTGTTTTGTCATCCGATGACGATTGGTACGGCACACTGGTCATAAAACGATTTTCTTTTTTTGAGTGCCTTCTTGACACACAATCCACTCTCGAAAATATTTTTTTTTCTTCTTCACTTTATCACTGGACAGGAGAGAAAATTGTCATCCTTGGATCATCATCATCCAACCACACTCCCATCACCACCACACTACTGATCCTTTTTATTTTTCGACAGTTGAGTGTCATGTGTCCACTTTAGACAGCTTACTCTCAACTCTCTCCCGCATCAACAGATGTGATCAACTTGAAAGGGTTAAAATATAAAAATCTTGTCCAATATCATCACATCAAATGTGATCACTATCGTTATCATCCCTCCAACAGCCCATTTTCCTCCTCATGTCTATCGAGTTTCGTCCACTCTTTCTCTTCTCCCAAAGGTCCAACAGCTTTCCCCTCTTCTCCCGTTGAGTAAATTGTTCAGAAAGTGAAGCCAATATAGTGTGTCCAACACTGAGCTTTTTCCACTTAAAAGCATAAATCATTTTGACCGCTTTACTTTCTCTCCCAAGAACAAAAAAGTTTTTTTTCCCTCTTCTTATTGAGACTCATACATTCTCTGAACGAAAACCAATTTTGTATTATTAATCCTGAGACACAATCCAGATTT